>LTAT01000466.1:7714-17888 GCA_003286495.1 Chlorodrepanis virens | reverse complement strand
AAAAAAAAAAAAAAAAAAAAAAAAAAAAAAAAAAAAAGATATATCAAGAATTATATAATATATCATTCCTTTGAGATATGTTAAAGGGAGAGGGTGTTTCATGACACCTGACTCATGGGAGACAGAGAACATGTTTGGTATAGGTGAAGAATATCCCAAATATAATTTTTTAAGAGTATTTCACCTTTAAAGGCTAGTTTGGCTACTCTTCTTTGAAATATACACAAGTTTATTGCCAAGTCTTCAATGGCTGATTCTTTGCTTGCGAATGTTACCACAGCATGACTTAAAGTGAAGATTATCACTATCACTAAGTTTGGGTAAAAAGCTCAGAAAAATTAGAACACAAAGTTAATATTTTACTTATAAAATATTAGTAAGTGAAGGGAATTCCATCTGGTTAAATATTCAAGAATCCTTAAGAAATGCTTTTTCTCAGGATTTCCTATTTGATTTACTCATCAGTCTTGCTTAGCTGATTACCTAGCTCATAAAATAAAAAAGCAAATGACATTTAAAAAATAAAAATCAGAGGATTTAGGAGAATTACTTAAACTTGAGGTACATCTAGGGAGTTAAGGTTACTTTGCAATTTTTCAAACTATTCAACATATTTCTTATTTTCAAAGCTCCTCTGTATGACAATATCCTTCTAGGTGAACAATATCTTTCCTTCTGGGATTTTGTGTTATTATGTCATTCATGTCCATTTCTCTCTCTTCCCACTGAAATTTTTGAAAGTGGTTTTGGTAGTTTTTAAATGTGTCATCTTCGTAGATCATTTCTCTATGAGGGAGCAAATCAATATTTCCCAATATTTTCTTCTCAGTTTCTTAAAGAAACTGTCATCTTGAGTGCTGCACAAAATTATTTCCTCCTAATTATGTCATGTATCTATAATTAACCAAGACAGATAGGCAGAGATGGACATACATATATGTGGAACTGGAAACACTTCCCAACTGGAAAGGCAAGTGAAAAAAAAAAACCCAAAAAACCCCAAACCAGTGTCTATCAAAACCTACCCTCTTTTATTAATTAATTAACTGTAAGAAATGCAACAGGTGTGTCATTTTTTTTATAAACTTCACCAAACTAAGCAAAAGATTTGATCTGCTAAGAAAAGTGACAACAAAATTTTTCACATCCACTAAACTTTGTCGTTCTTTCTTCATTGAGTAGTCAGTGGGCTATTTTTGTCATTTCCTAAATGATATGGAAATGGGAAGCTTGTCATTTTATTACTAGATTTTTTTTTGTTTTGTTTTGATTAGAAAACAGCAGCTCATTAGCTCCTCTTCCTGTATATGTCCCCATCATCACTCTGAAGAATGCCAGCACTTGAAATAGGACTTTTTTTTTTTTCCCTAACTCAAGTGCATTTTGCCTTTGGACTTTACACAAAATTAATTATAATTTTCCCTTCTAATCTCTAGTACATCATTAGGACTCTGAGACTCAGAATCTGTTTTTTCTAACAAATGGCTAAATGCCAAACACCAGTGGCATTTTAAAATGGAACTGAGTAAATGCAGCAAAATACATTCTCCTTTCCTGGCATTTACCCCCTGTTTTATCCTGGTGTTCCTGAGAATGTCCTCTAGAATGACTTTACTTGCATTAACTTTTTCTCTGATTAAGAAAGAAGGAAGTATTTTAATAAAAGCAGAGAATTCACAAGGGGACATGTGGAAAAAGCCAAGAGCATGCACAGACATAGAGACATTAATCCAAGTGTTGTGGTCAGCCTATGACCACTTAGGGTTCCCATCCCCAGTCTACTGTAACTTACACATCTGTTTTTTCACCTTTTACATAAAAAATCCAACAGAAATGAGCTCTGAAACTTTCCCTCAAGGTAGCTCAGAATTACAGAAGGCATCAGAAGAGAATGACAAAGTTGAGGGGTCCTTACAGGGCTCTGTCTGTAGATATTTCTCTTTTATGAGCCACCACCTCAATTGTGCTGCTTTGTGAAAAGCTGCTGAACTACAGCATGAAGCTCTGATCCCTCAGCTATTCCTTAAATCTTTTTGGTCTCTCCTTTCTGGTGCTGGGAACTGAAGAAAGGAGGAAAAAAGGGACTTTATAGAGAGGAATTTAGCTCATGGGCCACAAACCCTGTTTGGATTTACAGCTAAGAACCTCTGCACACAGAAGGAGTGACATGATGGAAGGCTCTAGAATTTCGCAAAGTTTTTTCTCGCACCAAGGAGAATAAATCTTCTTGCCGTTCCATCAAATCAAAAGGAAAGCTCCAGAGCATTCAGAAAAGTCCATCCCAAATGGCAGTGGAGCATTTTATCCAAGGAAAGGGACTTAAAAGCTGACACAGCTAGTAGATTTGGATGAACATCTAATTCGTATTGATCAGACAAACAGACAAGCGTGCATTGTGCATGACACTCAAAAAGCAATTGGGTTTAGAAGGGCCAAGGAATCTTTTAAGCAAATAATTACTTATAGAAGGAATAAGCTTTTTTCCATCGCTGTATTCCCCCCAAAAGAATGTATAATCCGGCCAGGTATTGATTTATTAGCAATGCCAAGGGATAAAGTCTTTAACACTCTTACAGAATTTCTATATGGCATCTGTTGACCCTCTGTGTTCTTTACTCTGGTTAATAGAATTAAAACACTGTGCCATTCAAATAAACTGCAGGAATCAGAAAAGGCTAAGGGAGTTTGCTAGTAAGGAGTAAGGGGTTTTTTTTCATTTATTTTATCCAAGAAATCAAAATTGACATATTCAGAAGGAAGTATCTGGGATGTTGGATACGCAAAAGAAAGCATGAACAAGTAAACAAGGTCTGAGGAAGTCACACAAATACTAACTTGTCAATGACAATTAAAAACTAATTATTCCTGATAGCAGTACTGCTCTTCCTCAAGGGTATAAAGAGCACTCAGTTTGTATTTTAAACATGAGTTAAATATAACTTCATACACGCTGTAGGAATGAAGAGGGTATAGATTGTTCAGACCACTGATAAAAACTGTGAACAGAGGGTAAAAATAATGCATAGGAAAGTGTAAATTAAATGAGCCCAAGTGCCACCTTAACTTACACAGTATGAAACCCTGTTCAAGTCAGCATGAATATAAGCCAGAGAAAAATACTTTACCACAGATACATGCTTTGATATAATTCTGATAATTAAAGACATTCAAAATTTGCATAAGCACACAATGCACCATATATACACATTTCCATTCAGAAATTTCCACCAAAATGGGGAAAAAAAGGGTTTATTAAAGTTATTGTGGTAAACTAGAAAGCAGTTCTGAACACAGCATTCTCCTCCTAGATCACACTGATAAATGCTCTCATTAACTTTAGTCTCAACAAGATCAATTTAAATGATACCCAACAGCACCAAGATCTGCCTTATTAAAAGGGCAGCAATAACCTAAAATAATGCTTTATTCATTAGAAAACTGTTTGTGTTGTTTGCTTTCTTTCAATTAGGAGAAACAGGTTTTTATTCCAGACAATTGTATTAAAACTGCTGGGTGCTATTTGCCTTTGATCATCACCCTTTTCCTTTATTGTGTCCAACACACTGGAATTCCTGATTGCTCTGTCGCTCCTGACCATTGTCAGACATAAAATACACAATTTTTATACAGTATGATCAAAATAAAGTATTTTAAAAAAGCAGTATAGAAAAAGAAGCATGCAATATTTGATTATTATTTACTTTACAGTATGTCCTCAACAAATCCAACTTCAATTTGTGGGATTACATTCAATGCCAAATGACCATGTCAATGTTTCTATTGTCTAGATTTTTCTTAAGAAACATCTATGTTTTATTCTTTATTTTTTACAACACATTATATTCAGACCACTGACACAGAGGAGATTCACTTAATATTTCAACAAACTGATAGGATCCAGATCCATAGATCACGAGGACCTATGTATTTCAAACCCAAAAGATGAACTTCTCAAAAGTATTATTGATTGTAAAATTTATATGAAAAACTAAATCACAGCCTTTAAGCCTCTCCAGAGTTTTTAATAGCAAAGTGTCAAGGCTGCTAGAAACTGCTTCTTGACATACTTTCAGGAATCCCATTTTCAGGCATTTAGCTTTCAAAACAATCTCTCCCCAAGGAAGCACAGAGGGCCTGCTCTCCCACGTATGATGCCTCAGATTCATAATCCAACTGGAATTTTCAGCAGACAAACAACATCTACTGTGCTTTCAAAGGAGAAGGCTGCTCCTCCACCTAGCAAAAACACCCCTTATTTTTACCTCTGAAAAAGGGTTCAAAAGACAAATTTTTCCTTCATTATTATTGATTTGGGGTGTGGTAGAATTAATTTTCTTCACAGTGGCTGGTGTGGGGGCTGTGTTTTATATTTTTGTCTCTGAGCTGGAAGCAGTGTTGGTAACACAAGGATGTTCTCCTTACTGCTGAGCAGAGCTTACACACAGCCAAGGCTTTTCTGGTCGTCGCACAATCCTAACAACAAATGGGCTGAGCTGCACAAGAAGTTGGGAGGAAACACATCTTGGACAGTTGATCCCAGCTGTGAGTCCTGCTTTTCTGGAGATGGCTGAACATCTGTCTGCCCATGGGAAGCTCTGGATGAATCCTTTGTTTTGCTTTGCCTGCAGACATTTGCTTTATCTGTTAACTTTGATCTCAACCTGTGAGTTTTCTCAGTTCCGCCCTCTGATTCTCTCCCCCATCTCACTGAGACAGAGTGAGCACCTGTCTGTGTAGGGCTGAGGTGGTGGCTGGGGTTAAACCATGGCAGCTGTCACTCTTCCTGATGATTTTCTGATCTTCTCTAGTCTCTAGTGGGTCCTGACCTGAAATCTATTTAGCTGAAGGCACAGGCTATCAATACAGAAATCTGTTCTGCATTTCTCTCGCTTTAGTAGGAAGTATGCTGCCCTACAGTTTTCCTAAATATCTGAAAAGATACAGGACAGATTCCAAGAAATTAAAGTTCTTAAGTTAAAGTTCTTAAAGAACTTATAGAATTAGACCACTACAAGTAAAACTGAGTGCTTGTGTAACTTACACTACCATGTTTCACAATTAAGCATCATAATTAATGCATCAGCCCTAATGAAAAGGTGATTGTAGTGAGTGTTCTAGAATCACTTTTTCCTGTCATTACATTATGTGATAAACATTGCAACTATGTCTTTGCTCTCCTGAATTGTGTATAATTTTCTGTGGTTGAAGATGCCAGTCTATGACATATTCACATGTACATATCTTCTCAAAAAGTAAAAGTGTTTGGCAGCAGAATGGAACTGGCTGAGGTGTTTCATTGCTAATTTTCATTTCTCTTAAATTCAAGACAACTTTTATTTGGCTTCAAATATCAATACTATTTTAAAAAAAGAATTTACTTATTTAAGAGACCAGAGTTTAAAACATATTGAGTCACACAAAACTAGATCACAGCTTCAGATAGAGATTTTGAAGCTATTCTCCAGTGCACTTTTGCAGACACCTAAATGGTCACCAGACATCAGAAAATACCCTTCAGAGCTCTCAAAATGTAGTATGATAGTAACTGGGCTTGGGTCAGCAGGTTGGGGATGTTGTTTAATGCTGTCATTTATGGCCTCTTTTAAGAGTGGACACTTGTGACTTGATTAAACTTTTTTATGGTTTCTGAATACTCATTGACATGAGAGAATAAAAAAGACTATGGAATTCCAACCCAGCCCCATTTTTGTCCTTTGCTGGGCAAAACACATTTGATTGAAAGTAAGTTTTGATCAAAATCAGATGTGAGACTTGGAAAAAAAGAAAAAAAAATGAGCAAATTGCATATATATTCTCAGACATGACAATATGGCATTTTCCTTTAAGATTCCAATTGTTTAAATGCGTGGAAAAATGTTCCTAACGCACTCATCCTGCTTCATGTACCAAGTGTTAAACATTCTCTCCTTTTGCTATACATAGGCACAGCAGGCTCCTTCATTGCTACCATTTAAACCCTTTTTTGCCTTAAAGAAGCAATCCTAAATGTCAGGCTTCCTTACATTGCCTGCTCCAGACAATCTGGTGGCCTCCTGAAGGAAAATCTCCCTACTGCATAAAAATCAACATTGCAAAAACTCCATCTTATCCTTCACAAACCTGTGCTGTTCCCCTGGACAGAAAGGAACCTCATCTATCTTTCTGTTCCATCTGCCCTTCCCTCCAAAGCAGAGCAATATTATAAAATGTACTATCATAGATCCTTACACAGAGTTCTATGGTATTCTGTGTGGGTCTTCAGAAAACACATTTTAATCAAGCAAAGACAAAGGTGAGCAGAGGAATAATATAATCATCAGTATAATAATAGAAGGAATAATGTAATCACTGGTGAAGTAAGAGAGTCCTTTAAATTTTTCATTTCATGAAATTATTCTCTGTGATTTCTTTTTCATAGATAGGAGACATATTTTACATTTGCCATTGACAAAGAGATCAAATTGGTTTGCCTTCTACATGAATGACTTAATGCTGGCATTACTGTCTAGATTATTATTAAAGTCTGTACTTTGATAGAAGTTAGATTCCTATTTTGTTATGTATTCTATCAATATAATGTACACAAACATCTCGTCTTGCTAGTACATGACTAATTAAGCAGAAATATATGCATTTAATATATTATGTAATTAGCTGTGAAAGTCTCTAGTTATGATCAATAAGCAATTTGAGTAATCATTCATCTGTGCATTGAAATACAGTAAGAACAGAGATGATTTCAAGATCCTTTTCTACATATATCCTACTGAGACAAGACAGATAGGTTCTTCCTTTCGGTAATGTTATTTTCAGGCTTCTACTACTTAATATGCTTATTAAACAACACAATAACTGACAATATAATAATGACTAGAAAGAAGCCAAGTTTAAAAATCTCTAGATCTTCCCCATTCCCCTCCTCTTTCCTTCCTGTTGTATAAAAAGGTACTATTTATTTTTGCTCATGAGAAAAAGCATCCGCAAAACATGAGTCTGCATTCCTTTTGTACAGGAGGCTTTTTCTTAGGAAAGAGGAAAAGTTGGTATAACTTCAGTTACTAATTTTAAAAATATACTTATAAAATTAAGAATCAGCTTTTAAAAATCCAAACTAAAATAAATGGAACAGCTCCAGATAGCAAAAATCAAAGCTATGCACCTTTCTGTATCCAATAATGAGTCAGCTGGTGAGTTCAAGTACTAGATCAAGATGCTATAGGTGTAAACTTTTTTTTTTTAATATTTTTTTAAAGTGCATTTAGTTAACTGTATAACTCACAAAATGTTCTGCAACCTTTGTCTAGTTCTTCAGACATGTCTAGCTGTTCAGACCTGTGTACTTTCCCCTTCCCACCCCTCTCCACTCATTATAACTGCAGGGAGCTGGCACCTTCCTTATGTCTTTGAGTTCTTACTTAAACTATTGTAAAAAAGAAACCACTCTTCTTTTGAAAAAGTAAAGGATTTGGCTGATAGAAGTCAGTCCTGGAATCTTATTCTTCTGGGCTAGACAGGTGAAAAAAGATTAAATTAGGTTAATTCAACAAAAATACGACATGAGAGTTGTTTTAGAAATCTATGGTCTTTGGGATTATGAAGTTGGCATAATCATGTTTGGTGTAAAACAATTAATTTAGACTAGATTTTGAGCTGCAAAAGAAATATATAATCATTGATGTACTAAAACCTTTTGAAACAAGGTAAATACATCTTTATCTGATCACTGATGTCAAGGTCGTTCAGGCAAGTTCAAATTATATTCAGTAAATGATCAAGGTGAGTCTTCAGATAGTATCTTTGAAGGAATCAAGGTGATGAAGTCCTGAATAAAGTCAACATCCTTTTCACAGTGATTGGAGACTAACATTTGGAGACTTATTGATTAATTTTCTGACTGAGAACATTTGTGATTCATTATTCTTCATGGAAAAATAAATTATGGATGCAGATCTCTGCATACATGTAAGTGCCATACACAACAGAAGTGCTCAAGCTGTCAAGAAGGAAATGTATCTGTATATTTTACATTTTAGAACCATAATACAGAAGAGGTTTATTAAGAGTAAAAAATTAATGGCCTGACAGTAGAGAATTGTTCCCTTTAATATTGTATGTTTTTGAACATTTTACACAACCCACTTACAAAAGTGTTAAATGATAGGAGCAACATCATTTTCCTCTGGGAGATTATCCTTCATATTTAACTGACAGGAATTGCTTTTTCCCTCACATTAAACCTATTTTCCCTCCTCTTCTTAAGTACACTGAGTTTTTAGTGTCTGAATCTTGAAAAAATCATTTTCCATCTGTCATTTTATACACTTTCAAGAGTTGAAACCTCTTTCAGTATTTCTCCTTTACTGCTGCTTGTTCCTATTGTGCAAATTTAATACCAGACCTCTGTGAATGTCATGATGGTAACTTCATTTTTGGTATCATGTCACCGTGATCTAGATGATCCAACCACCAAAAGCTATTTTACTTCTGCATTTCTTCAGAGCTTAGAGTGAAAAAAAAAAAAAAAAGCTCTATGTTTGGTTATTAGTAGTTCTTCACTGCGTTTTTTGTTGTTGTTGTTGCTCTTTAAGAGAAGAAGGATGTTTGTTTTCAACTTAGTAAAAAACTAAAGTATTTTTCTGTAATGTTTTCATCATCTATAATTACTTCCATAACTCTGCAACAGAAACAAAAGGCTTCCTTCCTTGGATATACTTATCAAATTTGGTTTGGTTTTTTGTTTTTTTTTTTTATATTAGCTTATTACTCCTCAAGTTTTCACTTATTTTTCTGTTTCCTTTTTGAATTTGAACTCCTAGTTTCTATGTTTTTCTGTTGCACTTCTCATTAGAGTATTTGAGGCAAGACATGTGGAACACTTTGCTCTCTAATTCTCTATATATTGTCACGTAACTATAAGGGGTTTTGACTTTCTTGCTTCTGCCCTATCCACGTAGGGATGCTGCATAGGATATAAAAAACAGTTAGAAATGAAACAACCCAAACAAACAAAATTCTGCTTTCTGTGGGAAAAGTTAATGTTTGGGAAACTGGATTTGAAATCATTGTGCACAAGTTCTCACTGATAGTTCACATAAAAAGACCAGAATAGGACACAAAACAGAAGTTAGTAGAGACCTTCTGAGTAAATTTATTTCTTAATATAGGAGCACCCAGGCTTAGAAGCCATGTGTCCATGAATTGCAGAATTTTTTTTCAGTGTAACACATATTAGCTCATCTCTAGAAGTGTGAATCCAGAGAGCAGTGGTGTTGGTGTGCCACACTTGAAAAGCCTACAGACCTTAAGCCTAAAAGCCTTCTGTAGGCTTTTAGGGGATGGGGAAACCAGTCAATATTCACAGGGAAACCTGCAGCTCTGTGGTCTCAATATTTTTAATTGACCAGTCTGAGAGAATGAAATCTTATGGTCAATGGGTTAAGCATGGCTTTGAAGGACTTTCTGGGCATTATGGCAATACTGTATAAAGAAGCTGTGACCACATAAGCCCATCCACTCCTGAATATAACTCCTGACTGGAACCTTGGACTGACTTGAGACACATAAGGGAACTTGAGACAAGATAAAGGTGACACTGTTCAATCACCTCTGGTCTAGGGACAAGGAAACAAGACTAAGGCAGGAGAAAGAAAGCCAACAAGTATCCAGAAGAAAGCCAAACCCAGCAGCTGTCCAGGCTTGGGCTGGGGGAGGCTGTAGCCCCTGGGCTCATCTGCTTTGCCCAGCCTGCCCCACAGCCAGGAAGGGAGGAGGAGAGTTCTGGGGGTGCCGTGTAACCTCTGGTCACGGGCAGTGAACACCCATCCTCCCTCACACAAACTGGCTTAGCTGTATAACCCCCATCCCCCAGGAAGGGCCACATCCACGGGACATTCCCGTGAGGAGCAGCTGAGGAGGTGCCATGATCCATCCAACACCCCCAGAGCGCTCCCCAAACTCATTGTTGAGGCCTTGCCCAGAGCTCTTCTCCTGATGCAAAGGGATGCAACAGATCCAGAGGCTGTTGCCAGAGACTCTGCCAAACTTATCCCCCAGGGCTTTCCATTGAACTCTTTTTTTTGTGGGACCCTCACCACCACGAAGATCAGAAGAAGCAGATCAATGACACTCTGTTGGGGTCTATGTAGTGGTGATATTTTCTACCTAATCTTTCTTT
>LTAT01000455.1:128027-152085 GCA_003286495.1 Chlorodrepanis virens | reverse complement strand
GGAAGGGAAGGGAAGGGAAGGGAAGGGAAGGGAAGGGTCCACAGGCTGTTCCATAATAAATCATCCCATTTAATGACAAATTCCAAAATACTTATGTAAAAGGAAGGCATGGCCAGCTGTCTGCATTTTTTGGCTTTGTAGGCTACTCTCAAGTTTTTCAGCAATGTCTACACTGGGCAATGTGGAACTAGTGCAGGGATCCCAGTGCTTGAGTTCAATCAGGCTAGTAAATCTGGAAATGATGCATGCAGTGGTCTATCCAAAGCACTCACTCTGAAAAAATGCCTGGGATGACAACAGAAAGAGACTGCCAAATAGTATATACAGTGCCTCTGAGGAAGATAAAGACTTTAAAAGCAGCAATAACCCCAGAAGTATGCAGACAAAATCTTAATGGTCACATAAAGTGAGATCTGGAACAGAATTTATAGCTTGGCAAAGATGCAACTTCAGTTTCTTCCTTTCTGCAGATAACAATATATTCCTTCTATCATATCTCATTCCCTGCACTTGTCTAAATGATGTGGTCAAATTAAAAACAGCACAGGCCCTAAAGAAAAGAAAACAGGCCGAAGGAATGAGGATTTTATAAGCAGCCCAAGATTCCAGTCTCCAAAATCCCCAAGGCAGCTTTGAAAATCTCAGCCTAAATGTTCAGCTGAGTTCCTATCTGCTTTCCTTTCAAACTGCAAATCCCAGTTGTTCTCACCATTTCCTAATGCTCACTGTGCTTATCCATGAAACATGAGCTGGGGTTAGGATGAAACCTTTGCCCTGCATTTTCTCCATGGATACAACCTGGCTGCCAATGCACTACAGCCCTGCTACCATTCCCCTCACATTGCATCTATCAACAGCTGCACTTCAGGATTCAGGAGGCTTCAGAAACCATTTTTCTTAAGGATTTCCAGCCATGTAAAAAGCATTGTTGGTCGACTGGAAGTTTTTAATATGATGCAGAAGGATGTGAGGTGGTTGCAAACACCAAGAGCTGCGGAAAGGAAGAAGGCTTTCTAGATAAAAGTACTTAAGATTAATTTAACATGCACAGGATTTCCCAATTAAAACTTCCACATTAGCACTGCATTTTAAACAGTTAATCTCCTAACGAGACATCCCCAGCAATAAGAAGTGAATTGCAGGACTGAGTAAGGCCCTGAGGCCTGCATCTGGAAAAGGCTGTGCTTTGTAAATGTTGGATTTACGCTGCTGCCACAAATTCTGCAATCAAAGAGCTCCACTGCCACCTACTGCCAAGATGTCTTTTCCCACCAGAAACCACCACAAAAAGTGAGAAAACCTCTCTGCTTCTGCACAACGTGCAGAGAATCAGGCAACTCAAGCCTTCACACACACAAATTTTACACTTTTTGTGAAACCCTAGTCGCTGAAAAGGCAGATTGTTTATTTTTCTGTGCCTTTTCTTCATAATATGGTAAAAGCTGAACAATGTGGGAGAGTCTATGCAAAAGACTGGTTTTCCCTTTCTAATTCCCAGATGTCAACTTTGAATCCTGGCTGACCTGCAGGTCATCCTTCATTTTCTACTAGATGCTCTATTTGCACATTCACAGTTTTGGTAAGGATCCTCAAGGAATAAGAAGAATAAAATAAGATATACATTCAACTTTCATTATCAGCTCAAAAATGCAGTTCTGCATCTTAAAGGCTTTATAACCAGGCTTCTTTGATTTGTATTCTCTGTGATGGTTAGGAAAGAAAAAAACACATTCAAGAGCTGGAAAATATTCCTGGTATACAATCTATTTTGATAGACAATCTGTAATGATACCCCCACTGACTCATCCAGAAGAGTTACACTGAGATTGACCAAAAGAGTTACTCTGAGGTCGACTTCTCCCCTTCCCTGAGGGGCCAAAGACATCACCTCTGTGATGAGCCTGATCTCCAAGAGCCTGGATGTGAAGGAGTCCTGCACAGCATCTCACAGCACCACTGGAGACACTGCCTGAACTGGAAATGAACTTTTGTTGTGCTTTCCTTTTGGGGTCTTTTTGGACAGCTAAATTGCAAATCAATTAACATTTCCAGAGGAGCTACTCTCTTGCCTTGTAGACAAAGTCAATGACAATTGCTCGTGAAATAAATTTTTGGAAGCAGCAGAAAACAAAGGGAATTAATATTTCAGAGCATAATGAAAGATCTTAACAAATAGTGAAGGGGGAAAGAGAGAACATCAGGATTAATGAATGTCAGCTGCATTCTCTGTAAATTCAAGCCAACCTGCACAGCCAAGGATCTAGGATTTGGGATACAGTAGTCTATAACTGGGTGGTTCTCCTGCTCTTTGCCTTACTAGTATATGCAAATAACATTAGAGGGGTATAGGTGAGAGAATCCCCATCCTTGTGTTTATAGTTGTTTGCTAGCATTGAAGCACAGCTTGACTCGAGCTGCTGCTAGGAAAATCACAGCATTACATCTCATCTGCAAGCACCCTGGGGGAAAAATATCTTCAATTCACTGTGGCAGTGGTGTTTCAGACTGAAGTTGTATGCACACACTGAAGAAATAGCTGCTCTTCCTACATTACCATCAAAATAAGTACTAAACAAGCAAGAAAGCTTAATTACATTTTTTAAGACAAGACTTTTTTTTTCTTCTTCTTTTAGACAGGAACTCCTGCAAGTACAGATGGGGTGAGATTCACTTGTTTAATATCTAGGGAATAAAACTCCAGACATCCTGACACTATCTCCTCCTCTGCCTTCAGGCTTAGCAGTACTCCACATTTCAAGCACAAGCTCAACTACAAAATTTGTGTATCTCCATTCTGTATCTCTTTAGATACATAATATCTCACAGCACCAAAGGATTTCTGTGTTTAGGGCCTGGAAGAGAACTGGGTTTTTTTTTAAAAGCACAAAAGCAGCACAATAATCCTTGAGAAAGCATAAATTTTCACACATTTGCACTTGAAAAGTGTCCTTTCACTTCTCATTTATCGAGAGAGTAGTTCTGAAAAAATAATTCTGTTAGAAATTATATTTTTTCTGTTGCCCTGGAATTAAAATCTTGTATTTATCTTTTCATTGTCTTATGTGCTTTAGGGTTTTTATTGCAAATACATTCAGAAGTTTTGTCTCCTTTAAAAAACAGTGGCAAGAGGTAACAAAAAGCAAACAAATTTTGTTCTGCCTTTATGGAAATTCTGCCTTTTCTTCCCACTAGAAATGCTTAAAACATCTTCCTTCCAGCAATAACATCACATGATAAGTTTTGTATAGCACACTATGTAATGTTAACAAAAGAAAGTTCTAAGTTTTACTTGATCTATTCCTTCTATCCACTGTGTTTAACTGCATCTAATGGAATAGTTTCCATCAGGAATAACAGACTTTAAAATCATCTCTACAACAGCCCTTCAGCCAGCAAAGTCAGTCTAAATATACATTTTCATCCTGTGTTTTTACACAAAATCACAAGATGAATACATAGCAAGAGAAGTCCAGAAACAACTTTAGGAAGACTCATCTGCCCCTCCACACCTTCAGTATCTGCTCTCTTGGGTTCATCCCTGCTGGCCAGACCATCACATACTTGGCCCAAGTAATTTGTCACTTTTACCAATTTTAGCAAGATGTGCCCATGAAACACTTCTGAGCAATATTGTGTTATGTCCTATAACACAATATGGAAGTCCTTAATCCAAAAGTATTTTGTAAATGCAAAGCCAAAAAATATTGAATTCCTGTCTGTGTTTAGTTTCATAGAATTAGGGGGATTTTACTCTGCTCTTTTCTATTTCCTCTCCCCCAAACTGTCTTGATAAACTTTGTCTTTACACAAAGAAACATCCAACAGTATTTGAGCTGAACTTTCTACAATGTTCAGCTGTATCCATGGTAGGAAAAATAGGCTATTCATTTTCAAAAGAAAAGAGAGTAAATATGAGAATCAACGGAGAACTGAAAATAAAAATCTATAGGAAAATTATGAAGATGGCTTTGGAACGCAATCAATTTCTAACAAACTATACATATTCTTTTCATTATTATTGTTTGTGAAGAACCAATCCTGCAATGCATTTCCTTTTCTAAGTAACCTTTTTTAGTACTGGAAGGGCAAGGACAAAAGGCCAGAACCTCAGGCCCTGTAAATTACGTGGCTTGATGGGCCATAATAACACTAACAGGAAGCCCAATAAAGCAAAATCCTGATGCACTACAATGTAAACCCAGGATTTCTACTGTTTGCAGTGAACTTGAGAATTCACTTAATGAGAAGCTTCATTAACACACAGCAGATATTTTATTATACAGGTTAAGAGAACAAAACCCCAGCTCTCACGCAGAGAATGAACATTTTCAGAGCCCCAGCAGCACTTTCTGACAAGAGACTGAGTGCCCAGCTTCCTGCTGCTGAATGACAAGATGTCCAAATGACAATGCTGGAACTTCACCGGGAAAAATAAAGACACAACTCTCCAAATGACAAAGGTTAACCACATACAGAGACATGTCCAGGCTAACAGGAATGCCAGGTTACAAAGGCTTTAGCGGTAATTTCTCCTCAGATTTGGTTCACTGTTAATAACATGACCCCTGCCACAATAGTCATCACCATAGTCAGCTGTTACAGCTGAATGTTCTGGCTGGCTAGCACAGCTCTTTCACATCTTTCTCTGCTCACAAACTGCACTACTGATACTTTCAGGCAAAAGTTAATGAAATATCTGCAAGACCTGCATACACTGTCATAAAGTTCTCTTTTAAAAATCTTAGTGTCAAGCCCAGGTCATTTTAGGGCATACCTTCCTAGAAAAAGTAGCATTTCCTGCAAAAGTATAGAAAGAAATGAGACCTTTTACACAGCATATCTGTTTACTTGGGGATTCAGGTTAGTGTAGGCTTTTACAGATCCCCCAGTTCTGCCCACCTCAAAGGCAGTTATCTCACCTCCAGCTTGGCCCTTGTATAGAATAAGTATTGCAGCAGGATTTCTTTCTCAGGAGCTAATAACTCTTGAGATATTTAATTTTAATATTCCTTGTTATTTATGCTTCTGCTGGCTAAGTAAATTAAATAGCCAGAATTGTTAGAAATCAGTTTAGCACAGAGTACCATCCCTCATTTTCTACTAGATGCTCTATTTTGCACATTCACATCTTTGATAAGGATCCTCAAGGAATAAGAAGAATAAACGAAAAGATACACATTCAACTTTCATTATCAGCTTAAAAATGCAGTTCTGCATCTTAAAGGCTTTACAACCAGGCTTCTTTGGTTTTTATTCTCTGTGATAGTTAGGAAAGAAATAAACACATTCAAGAGCTGGAAAATATTCCTGGTATACAATCTATTTTCCAAAGGAAGAGCGCAGCTCAATCCTAGACACAAAAATAGTTTTGCAAAAGTAGTGTCTTTAAGCAAAAGTGGTTAAGCTTAAACCCCCACAGTTTAAGGAAAAGCACTTTTCTTGTTTTTTGGGGTTTTTTTCAGTGTATTATGCACAGGGAGTTGCAATGAATTGCTCTTGACATTAAAGAGAAGATCATCAGTAAAATGCTCTGCACATCTTCCAGATGCTGGCAATAACAGCACAAGGCAATAAATACACTCTCTCCTTATTGACGTGGTCTTTGTGAATACCTGTCAGGAGTGGAACATACCTGAGCTGACGTCTCTGCTCCACAGTTCTTCCAGCCACAAAAAAAAAAAACAACAAAAAAACCAGAGGTTGAGATAAAGAAACAGAAATTCAAATGGTAATTCTGCAGCTCAGAGAGACAGGATGCTGCTGAGGTGAGTGATACCTGGGAGCTGAGACAAAGCTGAACTCAGAAATAAGTCAAACTAAAAATAAAGTTTAATTCGATAAACTCAAAAATAAATTTAACTCAAAGTTAAACTTAAAAATAAGTATTACTTAGCAATGCAATGATTTTACATACTGATTGAGCCTTCAAAGGGTCTGTTTCTGGCTTTCAAAGGTGGTTCTTGCACTGTCATCTACAGAGCACTCTGCTGAGTGTGACATTCAGAGATCCATCTAATCCTCAACTACATGAAAGAACAAGTTAGATTTGACTTTAACCCTCATTATGGCACATGATCAACTGCCTGAATTTAAGATTTACAACTATATTAATATATAATGAAGTTTATGTGCCTCTCACTTGGATAGCTATGGGTGAATGGTGTGCTGGTTAGACACAGAACCCTCATTTGTTTCCACATGGAACAATTTGATACCAAGTGAACCTCTTCATTTCTGAGCTGCTTTCTGCCACAGCTCAATCAAACTGCAGTGACAATCAGGCTGGAAATCTGCTAAGGTTTTCCAATTGATGACACAGGACCCCATAGCTTTGGCAGAATCCTTTACCAAGCATTTTCCCCAAGAAGGAAAGCTGTGGCTCTCCTTACTTGGCAGTTGAATTATTAAGCTTCTGGTTTGAAAATTTCAAGTTAAATGAAGAGGAGATTTATGAACAATGCAGACTCAAAGTTCGCTTGGGTTGAAAGAAAGAAAAAGAAACAAAAACCCTATGGTGTTTAAACAAGAAAAGAAAGGGCTACAGAAGCTTGGAAGTAAATTCTCACCATCTAAAATAAGACTAAATATTTCAAAACCCCCAACACAATAAGGTTAAATAAGATGCTTGAGAAACCTGCATATTAAGGTTGTTTCTCTATAATGAACCAGCCTAGGATAACCTATTTTTCGTCTGAAGAATATGAGTGCAAGCCCCTTTACCCTGGGAACCTTTTGTAGGGTAGAGGCATGAGTACCTTTTGAAAAAGAGATTAACTATGGCCAGGACTGACTGAATACCTGACAATGTAGGCTAAGCTCTTCATGCCTCACTCCTCCATCTTAGAAAAATTCTATTTGTCTTGCAGGAACAAGGCTAATGTCAAGAAACTTGCCAGAATTTCTTCAAGATAGTTCAGTCACTTTCTTTAAGGCCTAAAAGACCACTCTTGTCTGCTGTGCCATGCTGATGCATGAAGATTAAAAATGCCAAGCCACATTTCTGGATTACCCAAAGCACATTTTTGTGCTTTGCAAGAATTCCAAGTGTTGTGTTCTGGCTCTAATACGCAACAGGAAATTAAAGCAGAAATGCCCACCAAAAATAAGACATTATTAAGAATTGCACTGTCAAGACAAAAATACATTTGCAACATGAACCTGTCATTTTATGACTTGACAATGGTAAAATGAGAGCTTAAAGTGAAGAGCATTATATTAAGAAAAATATCTTTGCTTCATCTAATGTATTGAAATGGTCTTCAAGTTTTACTGAAGTATACAAAACTGAGAAAACAGCCCTTTATTTTGGAAGCATCACACTTCTGAGAAGCTGCTGCAGTGGCCAGGGTGAACCTAAATATTCCTATTCCAGAGGGCTAAGCAGCAGCCAGAAGGACTCAGTGGTGCTAGGGCAGAAGGCAACAACACAGAACACATGGGTATATCTCTGTCTGAAAAGCCTGAGTACATCTGAAGCTTCTTGGTCTTCTGGCAGAAACTTCTGGAACAGGTAGCCAGGGTATGACATTAGCTCCCTGATGGGCTGAATCCCTACCCCACAGGTCTCGAAGGACCAGGCACTCCACTCTGGCCTTTGAACCTCACTTCTGTCATTTAACTCACGGTTTTCAGGATTTTCATACACACAACATTTTTAGCTGTCTCCTTGCTGTTCACAGGTTACACTTATTTTTAGAGTTGTGCATGTATGGCCAGGTCAGCAGCTGCTACAAGTTAGGAAACAAATTCTGTGCTGGAAGAGCAATGGAGTGTTTGTGCTCCAGTAAGACAAAGAGCCAGGCTCTGCATTACATAATCCACGTGTCCATCACTCCCAAATTTGAGCACAGTTTCTAAGTAATTGTATAGAAAAACTGTAAAGCATAATTCAATAGCATTTCAATCCCATCAGATCCTCATATTATTCTCTTTAGCATTAGTTTTAGACTTCTAAAAACATAACATTAAGTACAGATAGTGAAAAGGCATTAATTAGCTTCATTTGCTCACTTTATGAAGCTCTACAGTGCTGCATTTTGCAAAAATGAGATGCAATGAAGGATGCTGAAATGTAGGAATCGGTATGTTAAAGATATTCCCATTGCTACCAACAGACTTGAAATAAAAACTGAACACAATCCTAAACTAACATTGTAACCAAACCCCTCACTTAGATTTCTGTTATTTCCCTTCTTCTCTTGCACACATTTATTTGTTCACCGACCACATTCATGGTATCAGAAGCATTTTAAGTCAGATAGACTTAGGTGCTAAAAAATACTTAAGAGAAAATCCACCCCCAAATCTGCAGCTTCAAAAAGTTCATGAAGGATATGGACATCTGAATACAATGGTAAATGTTATGTGATATTTCTTAATTAATATTATTCTGTATTAATTTTTTATTAATGTGGTAATCCTGTATCATATACCAGAATGGGCACTACAGCTCTGAATTCCATCCGAGGCCTCCTTTGCACCAGCAGGGTTAGGGGGAAGGAGCTGACCAGCTGAAATTAATACACAGGGTAAATTGTTTTCATATTCTGACCTTTTGGAAGGGGCAAAATCTCCTCTCACAATACTGCATGCACACAGCAATGTGAGGAAAGAAACCCATGGTGCTCTGCATCAAACATAATTAATGCACGTTTAATATGGAAGCTACTACGTAGCAACAATCAATTATTAAAAAGACACTTTAATTTCTGTCCCTTTCCACATGTTAATTAAATAGCACCCTCCCAGAATTTGTGTTTCTATTAATGCTTCTCAGTTTGGAAATCAGAGCCATTTTTGGGAGCACGTTGACTTCTGTAATGGTTTTCACATGGTGGTTTCCTGAAAGGTGGGAGGTGACAGGTGCTGCTGCACAGAGCTTTTCTATTGTGTCTTAACTTACTCACCTGCATGCATTCATGTGTCCTGAATCATCAAGCAGTGGCATTACAATTATGGAGAGCTAAGATTGCACCGTGTTTAGGCTCTCATTAATCAGTTCCCTTGTTTATATGATTTCCTTGTTAACTTTGCAGAAGGCTCTCAAATACCACAGTCCTATTAGGCAATACTAAAAATGTGCATAGAAGCCACCTGTTAATATAACATCACAAATTAAATTCAGCAGCCCCACTAAGCATTTGCAAATAGGCATTCAGTTATGGATGCATCATGATGCATTTCTGACTTATTTCAGTCACTTTCCATAAACATTCCAATGAACACATTTATTTTGACACAAATATGCACTGAAAAATACCAAAAGTGATGTGAGTAATGCTGTGGCCATGCAGCTGCATAAGTGCCTCTGTTAGATGTCTTTGTGTGTATACTGAAAGCTTTTTCTGGAATTATGGTTCATCAGAGCATAGTACAGAAAAAAAATAATTTGCTATTCAATATATTATTGCAATTCAGACATATTCAATATATTACTGAAATTCAGAATTCCAGAGATAATTTATTCATATTAAAGGCAAAAAACCCCACAAAAGCATAGATTCAAAGGGGCATTAGAGAGGTGCTTTATGACTCTAACTCCATTTTAGTGGAAACTTTAGATAGGCAAACTATCATTTGCTACGTGAATTTGCACTGTGATCAGGATACTAGGGTATGGCAGCTAGTAATAATTCCAAACATTTCTTTCAATAATGCCTGGTTTTATTTAATATACAAGCTTGTCTTTTTATGCCATACTGTCTTCACATTTCAGATATGGCCATTCTATTTAAAATAGTTTAATAAATATATTTCTAGAAATGACAGACAAGTATTAGCTGTTACCATCCCTTTATAATGTGCCAACTTATTTTTAGGCTGATATTATTTAAATTTGAAAAGACATGCATTTCCCATCAAA
Organism: Chlorodrepanis virens; assembly: GCA_003286495.1. Lineage (NCBI taxonomy): Eukaryota > Metazoa > Chordata > Aves > Passeriformes > Fringillidae > Chlorodrepanis > Chlorodrepanis virens. The sequence continues at coordinate 142,223 of LTAT01000455.1, read as the reverse complement.
ACAATTTACAACAATTTTATGAGTTGTTTAGATTAATTAGTCCTGTAAATCTTTCATTGATAGTTTAGTAAATGTGTGCTGCATTTACTAAAGTAAAATGTGCAGTTAAATGCAGTGTGGGTGCGTTTAATTTAACTCCATTTTGCTCTGTTTCTTCAAATGACTCCAGTATCTCCTAACATGAAGCTGATAATATTTTTGTCCAGTAATTACTATCAAATGAAAATCAAATAAGATGCAAACTCAGATCTTTGTGCAGAAAAATATGTCAACATCCATTTGAATTTAAGCATGGAGTGGTTTTTTTTCCTGTTAAAATCATTATGGATGTCCACATGATTAAATCTAAGCAGGCCACCAAGTGGTAAACTGGATCAGGGCCCAAACATTTAAAGGAAAAATCAATCCTACCAAGAAATCCAAGTAGAGAAAGCAAGGGCTCCCACTTAGCAAGATTTAGGAGAAGAGTCAGAAATTATTAACTGGAATCAATTTGCACATATTGTATGCACTGTATTTAGATCACACAAATTACTTCATATTAGCAAATCAATACTTCCATTCACTGCAAGTTCCAAGACTGATTATCCCTAGCAACTCTGAAAAGACCATAGAGCATTTTCATCCATTAATAATTCACACAAGGATAAAGGCATTCTCTAGGCACATAGATTAAAATAGATACTTTTAAATATACCTTTGATTAATATAAAAGTAAACTAAAGAGCATTTGGGAACTTGTTTTGCAAGCAGCCAAAGAAAAATTGCAGTAGTGAATTTGCAGATTCCTATTCTGTTACTGAACTATTCAGAATCTTCCCTCATAGCAATCCCATCCCTTTGTAAGCAATAATAAATACACCATTTATAAATACTATTATAAATACACTAGGTGAGCAAAATTTGCTTATTTGGAAATGGCCACCTGAGCTACATTAAAAAAACCTAGATCCCCAGAAATACCTGTTTTTTAGGCAAATAATCCAGATGGAATAAGATAGCAACAATTCCTGACACAAAAATACATCCAAATGGGGCGGGTAATATAACGATGGGTTGGTTGGGATGAAAATTGGAACGTACAGGTTTTAAGCAGAATGCCTTCAGTGAGAATATGGCCCTCACTACTAATATAGGTGGGTGCAAACTCATTCTGTTTGCTGGCAGAATTGTTCTCAGCTGACACCTGTGAGAATGTATTACCTGAGAGATGAGCAAACAAGCCCACTGAGAGCCAAAGCAAATGCCTGCACGTTCAGGGCTCTGCCTGTGTGGCTATTCAGCTTCCAGACCAGACCCCTCTCATCTCTCACCTCCCGAGTGAATTGCTTCTCATTCTAGGGCAAGTCACTTCATCTTTTTGCTTCCCCTCCCACTCCTGCATCTTTCCCACTCGGTGTAAAAGCTCTGCAGAGCAATGCAGGCGTGATTTCAGCTGGGACTTCTGGATGCTTCTGTAATATGAGCAGCAGCAATAAATCGGGAGAGGATAATAGAAGTGTCAAGCGAGTCCTAAGTGCAGCAGCAGAGCTGTAATGTACTGTAAGACACCCTACATCTAACACCATCCTTCAAGGACTTTGCACAGCGTGGTTTATTCCACTGCAATAATAAATGTATCCATGATGCATCTCCAAGTATTACCCAGCGTTGAAAATGAATCACAGTAATGTTACCTTCGCTTCTCTCCAGCAAGAAGATAATACTTTTGTGGATGGGATACCACTCTGTATAGTTTTTGACAAACTGGAAATACTTTAGTGAAATAGGGCTGCACAGGGAGCACATGATTCATTCTGAGGCAGCAGCATATAAAAAGACAGTGCTGAAATCACTGTGGCAATTCAATCCATATCTGTTTAGTTATGCTGGTTTATTTTGCTATTCCTAATGGTTCTGGATGCCCACAGATACTTCCTTTGCAGCTCCTCCCATTCCCCATGATCAATACTTTCTGGGAGGTTCTTGAGGTGCTGCAAGCCAAGCAGGAAATACCAGCAGGTGTGTGTATCACTAGCTCATAGAAAGACTGGGGAGTAATCCACATGTAATTTTTAATTCCCCATCAACTCAGTGGTGCCTTTTCAAAATTTGAGAAACTACTGTTGGTTTTCTTATTTCTCTCACAAATAAGTAAACCTGGTTACTGGTAATCCCAGAATGTTACTGTGAAGAGCATAACCATTTTCTATTCATGCTGTTGCTTTTTTCCTGGATGTTTGCTCAGGCCACATTAGTCTTCATTCTATTTCAGCATTTTGGGCTGGTAGACTGTTTCATGATTTTGTAAATCCATCTAAGTATCAAATGTTCTCCTAAAACCTCAATAGGTTCTGCCATGTAGCTGTTTCAATGTTATCTACTAGTTTAGCAATGTTCAAAAACCACACATTTATCAGTCTCAGTGTCCTATTTATAAATCAGTGCCAACAGACATTGCAGTGAACAGCATGTTTTGAGTCTGAACACCCTGTAGTTTAACCAGTATTTTCTGTATCATCCCAAGAAAATTTGGTGTGTTCCCTTAGTTCCCACTACTCTACAAAAACACCTTTCTCTTCCATACTACTGATCACATCTGTTAATCCTCTTGGCAGAAGACTTTCTTTTTTCTATTGCTAATAATTTTGGAAGGCTAATTTGTGATTTTTCTGAGCGTTATTCTTTGTGAGCTTTTGATCATCCTAATTGCCTTATTATAATCTGCTCTCCTACAGTGATAAAGGCTTTTAATGTTTCATGTGCTAGGAATGAAAGGGAAAAAAAACGTGAGCTAAAATCTCTTTTTGTTCCCAAAATATTACCACCTCCACAGTTCATAACTATTAGGGGGAAGAATTCATTTTGGCCCTCTGTTGTGTCAAAGTTTCATCCTTTCAGTGGCCCCACTGTCTCTTTGTGATTTTGTTCACTTCAGCAGCAAAATGGATTGATCATTGCAGCTCCTTTTGCCACCTATTTCACATGCTACTTTAACATCCCAGAATAATGATTTGGACTCACTTCTTTAATTTCTCTATGAACTGTACATGCTGTTTTTCAATACAGCTTCTTGTATAATGAAAAAAGCATATCATCATGTTTGCCCAGGACCTACCTGAATTTTATAATCTCAGTTTTAACATCCTTTTCTTCGTTACAAGGATAGGCTTACAAAAAAGAGATTTAAAAACATGACTGAACTTGTGTGGATTTATCCACCATTTTGAGTTCTGTCCTTTGAGAAGTTAGAAATGGCTCCAAATAATACAGTCTCTACCACCCTCCATGTTATTCTGCCTTTGAATTTCAGACTTCAGAAGCATACACCAGAAGCTTACAAGTAGTGCCACCAAATTCCTCATTAAAAAACTTTCCAGATTATTCTTCCAATAATTTTATGGCCCATTTAATTCAAAAGCATATAAACTAAACTCGTGATCTTTTCATCTTTTTTCATTGTTATTCAACCAAAACTGCTCGTGGAAACATGTTGGCTTCAATATTTTCTCCAGAAGGACTCCTTAGGTTTATAGTGGAATTAGTACTCAAAACAAAAGATAAAATAAAAAAAGAGCAAAGAGAAACGAAAACACTTCTGCCCAGGTATAGTCCCAGCCCATTAATTCCCAGGAGATTATCTTAATTTAAATTAGAGAAATGGTCTGTGAATACTTTTGTAAATAGCAAACTCCAAAAGTAGGAGGAAGAAGAAGATAACAGCACTGGCTTGACAGTACTGCAGAAGAAGTGTTCAGTGCTTGGCAGGAAACCTGGGCTCCAGTTTTCCTTTTTGTTTGCAGCCTAGAGCTTGTTTTGGAAGGTGTTTGGGACAGTTCTTTCTTACTGACAGTTACTGAAGTTTTACAAGTCTGAAGAAAGGACATTACTCCAGGTCTTTTGAATCCCAGGATATGGAAGATATCTTCTGGATATTAGCCTCCCTCTGTCAGCCCTTTGTAAAGCTCCTATTTTGGCAAATTGTTCTTCTGTATAGAAGGGAATGTTTCATTTGGACAAGAGAGACCCAAATGCTGCATGGTCTGGTGGCTACAGCATCTGCCCAGAAGACTGGTATTCAATTGTCAGTCTCAGAAAAAAGAGCAAGAAAAAATTATTTGAAACCTTTCTTCAACATTTCCTGTGGAGCAATTGTCTTAGAGAATTAGCAAACTACTGACTACTGTGTCATAACAAGGCTATGCTGCACTGGGGAAAAGGAAGGTCTACTAACAAGGTCTACTTGCAAAAATGCTTGCCTCACATCTTTTCTTGTAGGACAAAACCAGTGAAAAAACTTAGAAGTTTTTAGTTTTTAATTTGTTTTTAATTTAATTTTTAAATTTTCAGTCACATAATTATGCTCAGATGAAATTTTGTTGTCATAGTATTCCTATTTTAGTTCTTGCTGCTTCATCACGTGAAAGAAACAGCTTTTTTAACATTTAATTGTATAATAATGAATTATTATTATTATTATGAGCCAATGGAAAGTAAACGCACATTGAACTTGGCACTCCAAACACAAAAACCACATCGTTCTCACTATAATTATTTTGCAGGTCTAGTTAATTAAACAGCACAGACTTGTATGAACACTTTTAAACTGATCTGCAACAAGTTTCTTGTGATGCAGCCTAAGAAATCATCTATTTAAGGTAAATCGATATAAGCCTTTTGTGAAACCATTTAGGTTTATATGAGTGCTTCAGGACTGTTACTAAATTGATTAATTTAAATGTGAGTTCAGTTAAACAGATTCTGCTTTTGTGTGGAGAGAAGGCCTAAAGGTGTGACAAAGTGTCTTATCTGCACTGACTCCATACCTACTTTTAATGTTTATTAGATTTTTAATCTTGTTAATGTTATGGCCTTCTTCTGAAAGGGCAAAACACCAACCTTATTTATGTATTCTGTGATCTATCCCTTGCTCAAAAACAGCGGCCTGTTGCTAATCCCTTAACTATCTGTGATCAAATCCCAAAATAGACGTTACTGATTAAGGTGGCATCCTGCTCATTCACCTTACCCCTCAGGATAATGAGCAGCTCATTGCTCAAAGAATGGTTTCCTTCCAGGCTACAAGTGGAAAAAAACATCCTGTTAAGGGTAGGCCTAGTGACAGCTGTAAGTACCATCATATTTTCTGGAAAAATCCCCTTGCCCAGGATTTTCTTCTCCTGGGAAGCTGAGAAGCCTCAGAGAAAAAGGAAACAATATTATCTCATTTGCTTCTCCTGTGTTTTGCTCCTTTGGAATGTGTTTGGAGATTGTTCACCAACAGGTGATTGTTTCATTGGTTTCATGTGAATTGTTTTGACTTAATGACCAATCAAGGTCAAGCTCTGTCAGGGCTCTGGAGAGAATCTCAAACTTTCGTTATTATTTTTTTAGCCTTCTGTAAGTATCCTTTCTGTATTCTTTAGTATAGCATTCTTTAATATAATATAGTAACATAAAATAATAAATTAGCCTTCTGAGAACATGGAGTCAGATTCATCATTTCTTCCCTGTGACAGGGGACCTCAAAAGTACCACAGGTCTCAATTAGGGGTTCTCTGAGGTATCCCAGGAAAGCTGGGACAGGATTGCAAACCAGAAGCTGATCACACTTGGAGAAAATCACACCTTTTGGATTCTGCAGGACACAGCATGAAAATGAGATACTCTTAAAATGTTGTGGTATAATCAGAGTGGTGATGGACGTCAGTCCAGACAGCCCACAGATTGTTTCATACATCTGACTGCACTTTCTTTTAGTGAACTTTCAGTCCCCCCAAAACCAAAGAGTGTGTTATGACCCCCCTACTAATTAATAGAAGAGTGTGGTTCTTCTGGTGCCAGGCTCTGGATACTTGCCACACCTACAGTTATTTCTCATCTTTTTTACTGCTTGTTCCCTAGCTTCACATTTTTCCCAACACATAGGCAAATCTCTCTCGTAATTTTACAAGATGCAAGGTATGACTTTTAAAGCTTAGAAAAGAAAAACCTCAGTAAAAACTAGCTAGTCCTGCTTTTTTGGGGAGTTTCCTTCCCTAACTTCTCATGAGTATGTGGAGGGGTTTAGGATTTTTAGGATGAAAGTTACAGAGTATCAGAATTACTTGGAAACAGGTCTGTTTTGATTTGTCCCTTTAGAAAAGACAGCGATCATGAAAACCATGACCTTCAAAACCCTGGGACCTCAAATCTGTGGAACAAACCAAAAGGAACTGACTGCCTCTAGGCACATTTTCCTGGGATTAAATGACTTTGTCATGACATATAAGCAGATTGATTGGAAGACTGCTATGATATTTCCAGCAATGTCATCATTATCATCACATTTTTCTGTGCAACAGCATGGAATAATGCATGGGAATAAACATTCTTCTAACACTAAGTTGAATTCAGAGAATAAATAAAAGGATATATTTCTACTATGGCAGCTGTGGTTTTGTGAGAAAAGTAAAATGTTCCTCTCTTACATCTTTAATAATAGATAGCCATGGAGCCAGCTACACAGACAGGGGAAAAAAAAGGAAAAAAAATAGAAAAAAAAAGAAAAAGGACAGTGATAATTGATCCACAGCTCTGCCATATATTGTGCATTAACAAATACCTTCATAGTTTAAGGAATGTGTTCTAAGTAATAACCATTAATACACAACTGTAAATGTATGCAGTGCATTACAAAAGCCTAAAGACGTTCTTTTGTCTGGATTGCTTAACAGCTACCAGTTATAAATATTCTAATGAGGCTCTTATTCCTCTAATGTCAGTGTGGTACCAGAGTGCCTTTCTATTAGTGCATTAAGCTACATGACTAGCATTTTTCTGTCTTTCTGTCCCCAGGTGGAAAATTACAGGTATTTAAAAATAATTAATATTTTATTTTTTATCTATGATGTGCACACGCTTTCACCAGAAAACGCAGACAGAATAAGATCTATCACATTTTACTGTATTGAACATAGACTACTAAGCAAGCCTGCTGGACTAAAATAAATATACTTATATGATGAACATGTCTATTACTTCTCACTAAGGTTACACCAGAACATCTGTGAGTTACCCAAAGAAATTCTGTGGCTGCATTTTATTGTGGTGTTTTGTGTATTACACTCATTATTCATGATGCTACTTTCCTTTTAAAATCTCTTACTCCCCCTTTTATTTCCATGGCATAAACATCCAATGATTGCAAATCTCAAACCCATAGTACATATTTTAGTCAGGTTTAACAGGAAAATTTTGATACTCCAAAATGCTTTTTCTGCTGGGGACATGACATAAACAGCATTTTACTAAAGATGCTTTTAACTTACATTTGGATTAGATCTGTACAACTTTTTTTGACATTGCAAGGAAAGCATGGAAAGACATATTTGAAAGATCAGTGCAGTTTGAAAAATCTGTGCAGTTGTCAGAACCATGGGTCCTTCCAGTGGGCTTCTAGCATTTGCTTGGGAACTAGACTCTCAACAGACTAAACAACCCAGAGCCCAGGGAAATGTTACACTGTTACATAGGAAAATACTTTTACTCATCTAACCTACCTAGATTCCTACAAATGGTGAATAAGACATTTATTCCTGCTTAATTTTTTAATGCAGATATCTCCCTTTTCCTCTTTAAAAAAAAAAAAAACAGTGGAAAAGTTCTTTATGGAGAAGATCACAATCTCAGCAGAATGGAGATGTGAAGTTCTCCATTAATAAGAAGGAGTTTTTGAAAGAGTGATCTGGATTATGCAGCAGCCTGACATTCAGAGTGTGCTGCACTACTGCAGTACACACCCCATTACTGCACTGGAGTAAATTCTCACAGCCCCATCCTCAAAACTCAGCAGCCGTTTCAAACTGATCTCTCTAGAATCTAACTTCACTGGTTCTAGAATAAGTTCTGAACTGCATTTCCACTTCAGATGCCAAGACCTGTTCACAGAGCTACATTTTTCATTTTTAATATCAAGAAGTCTGTTTTTATCATTGGAATAGCTTTGTGGTTACAATACTATCATGATTAGCCCTTTCAGAGGACTTCTGGGCTCAGAAAGATTGATGAAGCAGGTTTCTTACATTTATCTTCACCTCCCCTTATAACTATACTACCATAAAATCATCTACTCTCTCATGGCTTGCTTTTTACCCCACCACCTTTACATGCCTGTGGCTTTTCCACCAACCAACAGACAGCACATGTAGCCCCCAGACAATTATTTTCATGCTGACCGACCTGCTATCTGCAACCACCCAGAGAATAAAACAGCTGAGTTGTTTCTGGATTTTCCTTAGAGCATGGGGAGGACATGTGGCTTTTTGCTGTTTTGTTACTGCCCTGGGTTTTCGTGAAACTTGCAGTTTCAAGATTCCTGCCTTCCTTCCAAACTAGCTGAAGCTGAATAGCTGGTTCAAAAGCTGCTGGGGAGAGATTAGCAAATGAGCAATCAGCTTTTACCTCTGCCCTCAAAAAGAGAAGAAATATCAGGATCATTCAATGGCTCACCAGCAAGAAAAGGCAGCAATCACACAGCACCTTTCTAGCAGGGGAAACCAGAAGAATCTCACAGTTACTCATCATGAGGTCAGAATTTTGTCAGCCTGACGTGAATATGTCCAGAATTATCTCTGTTTCAAAGATCAGAGATCAGCCAGTCCTGTCATTTTTCCAGTACCTAATAGTGCAGATGTGTAATAGCAGAGAACCAGGACAGCAAACCCCTCAGTGTTAAACTCTTATCTTTTTGAGCCAGCTATACTTGTGAGCTTTAAATTCTATCAGGACATCTATCCTTGATTAGTAGGTAATCAAGAAGGGAAAGGGCATATCCAAACATGGTTTTATATTTTATTTTTCATCTCAGAAATGGATTTAAGTCTAAACATGTATCATTTATTTACTCCAGCTAGCCTATGGAATCAGTCACATATCAGATATCAAAGTTAGGTCCAGCACAAAAGTGGGAATGACAGGATGGTTAAAGGGGGCTGACCTAGGAAGCAGGAACAGCCAAGTTCATCTGCTAGATTTGATTAATTTCTCTCATGTGCCAGAAGCTAAATCACTGTGGAGCAGGCACACCAAGGCATTTACATCTGTAAACTCTGTCCACTCATGAAAGCTGGAGAGACAGACAAACAGAATAAAGGTACACTACAAGTGTCATTGTTCACCCAGCTTTTGAAACGTTTATGCCTCCCTAAAATGTGTAACATGCTGTATGCCTGACATACAGAGGTTTTGAGAAGAAAAATAGACTCAGATATCCTAGGTATGCAAAGCGCAATCATATTTTGGCAGAATCCTCAACAAGAACAAAAGTAACAAACTCCTCAAGAGTGTGTTTTAGGCTTCTTGTAGGGTACAAAGACCTTCTAACTGTGTGAACATCACTCAACCTGATCCAAACCCTGCTGAAGGAAAAGGACATTTGTAACTGAAATTAAATGAATTTGAACATGATCAATCCTCAGCTAACCATGTACAGGTGCCTATCACACTCTTTTAACAGGGGTGTACAGATCACCTCTGTGCTGCCAAGTGCAGCAAGACCACATTACAAAAAACACACCCTAATGCTGCTTAATCACTTCATAACCAACTCAAATATTATTTTCTCTCATATACTGGGCATCCTTAATTAAAAGACAAATCTATGCAAATACTTCAACCATGCAACATCAGTGAATTTAACTGACAATAGGTTAAAGATATGTTTGAATTCCAAAGTTATTTAAATCTGGTGGGAAATAAGGATGATATTCTAGAAACCAAAATGTCATTAAAATGTATGGAGACAATATATTTGATCCTACTTTAGAGAAAAAACTTAATCTTGGCTCTTAGGTTCTTTACTTACATTCACTAACCCAAAAACTCCAAGACAATAAAAGTAGCAAGGGGTGGGGAAAACCAAGATTGCTTGTATGGCTCTAATGCAATCCTTTGGTGATCAGTTTGGTGACCAAATAGCTAAAAACAACTTTATTCTTTTGCCAATACAATAAAAATACAAATGCAAAGATACATAGACTTTAAAATCCATATTTTTATCGATAAGAAATCTCAAAACCTCTTATTCAATCAACAATTCCTATTACAATTTTTAAATAAAACAGATTACTTAAACCATCTTTGGACCAGAATGCTTCTATTTTAAAACTAAAGCAGATTGTTCAACCTTGGTTCCATTCCTCTGTGTATTTTTTTTAACTTTTCTTTTTAAACTTTTAAACTTCTTAACTTTAGTTAAGAATAGTGTAATTTATTTTTTTTTCAAATCAGACTCCAAAAGCTACAATAATTAAAACCATATGTACACTAGGAAGGTAACATTTTTCATGTTATATTATTTCTTCAGCATTATTATAAGTTCAGCCTGCCTGATGTGAGTCTAATTCTTTATTCAATCTTGGGCTAAGTCCCACTGGAAAAGTGGAATTTTGTGATTATTAAAAAAAAAAAAGTAGAGAGAGAAGATGCTAAAGGCTCCCTGCTAATGAGTAGAAGAGAAAGAAATGTGCCAATCTACAGTTTAGTGTGTCTAAATTGAACTGTCAAACTATAAACTACAATTCTTCATTACAGAGAGAGAAATTTTTTGATGTTCATACATAATAAGTAAGGAATGAACAAAAATACTGACAAGAGAAAATATAATAATAATAACAATAATAATAATAATAATAATATACAATTTGGAATTTATAATGTTTGACTACTTCTCCTACAGTCTTTGAACAAAAATGTAATTCAGATCTCTGGTGCACTCACTAAATACGTGAGAAGACAGATCAATAATGAAGATCCAGTAAGATATTGATAATTTTATTAATTTTACATCTATTTAGCTGATGAAAATAACAATATAATTCAGCTTCAGAAAGAAGGAAGGCTGTTGTGCTGTAGAGAAGGACCCAAAACCAAGTGCATTGAACTGATCAAAAAGATTAGCAGGTGTGCAGACAAAATATTTAGAGATGACAGTTTTCCAAAGTTTTTTGGGGTACTTGGGCTTTTTAAACTCCAGGAACTCTCACTTACACCACCTGTACTCCCAGAACCTTAATGCCATGCAAGTTAGAAAAAGCACAATGATGATGAAGAGAAATATCTTTGAAGACTGTCTACAATCCAAATTCTCTAAAGACTGATTTTACAGCAGCAGGTAAAATATTTCTGCTTGCAATATTATTGAATGGACACCATCTTTTCAGCAGGTCTCAACATGTTCTACCAAGGAGGACAAATTTTTAGATGGAGGAAAGGCAAATGGAATGCCTATAATTAACTAGTATATTCATATGGCAGAGGTAATAGCAGTAAAAATCCACATTTTTGCAAAGTCTTTATTCTAAATTGCCAGGAAGAAATTTGTGCTACTTGACAGAATTACCCACGAGGACTGGTGGAACTTGAGACACACCTGTATTTAGTAGATAACTGCAAAATATCCCTAAAGTACTTGAGAACCTGGGGGAAAAAAGAGCATTTTTACCTTCTTTCACACAAATACAGGCAGACTCACTGGTGATTCAAGGGAGGTCTCTCAGTCTTTGCATCATCTTCACACTGGTGATGTTTATTCCAGCCCAGATTTTGGCAAGCTCTGGCATGCTGTCTGGCCACCCCTGACAAAGAGCACGAGACCTGTGACTGCTTGGTGATTACTCACCACTCATTTAGCCACTCTTCATCCATACAGGGTATGCTGAGACAATTTTGTACTCTTCTAGCTGCTTAATCAAAATTCTTTGCCCTCCCAAATCCCCTTTTGCCATGAAAAAAAGCCTCCCTTACTCCAACTGCTCCCTCAGACCTATCAACCCAAAGTGTAATCTCATCAAAAAGGTGTCATAGCAGCTTTACAGTATCTGTCTTCCCCAAGTCTAACAGTTATTACTGCCCTGATTTCACTCTTTATAATTGAGTCCTCTATCAGCCATGCCATTATTTTGCCTAAGATGCATGTCAGTCTGACAGGCCTGTAATTACCACTGTACCCTCTCTCACCCTTTCAAAATGTTGGCTCAACAATAGATTTCCTCTCATCTTCTGGATTTTTCCAGTGCCACTTCTATTGAAAAGCAAAGGCAGTGATCCCCTGGGACAGTTTTTCTGTAACATTTGGACATACTGTAAAGAAATGCTGATTTTAAGAGGTCCATTTTCATCCTCATTGATTTTTGAGACAAGGTATTTATTTCAGCTTCAGCATCATCATATGGCTATCACCCTGCTCCTTTTCCAGAGAAAACCAAGAGGAACATTTGGAATCAGCACTAACTTTGAACTTTACTCATTAAGCTGCAGCAAGCTCCACTTGGGAAAGGCAGCAAGTTAGACAATAAGGGAACAATAGATGAGATGCCTGCCTGGGGAGTAAAAAGGGTTTCAGGAAGAGAATATCAGTCTTCTTGAACACTGAAAAAGCAAAGTTGTTTGCTTCCCAGAGTGAAGACTACTAAGGAACCCTAGGGATTTGAAGAGACACACAATTTGGCACATTAAGGAGGAAAGGATCAAGGTACAAATGAAAACCTGTTCAAAATGAAACCTTGAAATTCACAGATCTTTACTTAAGGAATTTTTCCCCCCTTCATTTCCAATTATTTACCACTTTACAACTCCCCTGCTACTGCTGACCTCTCCCTACTTCTGCTTAATCAACAATTTCTCTGGCAGCACTTTGCTGTGCCTCCTGAATCCACTCAAAGGAGATCACTGAACACACCTGAGCTGGGAAACCCGGTATCTTAGCAAAAAAAAGCTGGAGAGGTCAACACAGAATTCAGAAAAGTAATTTGTTAGCCAAGTAACAGAAATATTTGTTGACTACCTCAGTTTTTCCTGCATTATTACATACATCTCTGCCTTTTCCACATAGTAACAAGCCAGCACCAGCATTACTGCTTTATTTTCCATTTAAAAAACTTATCAAAGTCCTTAATTAAATGGCAATTTCTTCGTGTATCCTTCTGCTTCCTTTACAAATGTCTTCAATTCCTAACTTCTCATTTATATTCATTTATTCTTCGTGATCAACCTCCTTTTTTTCCCATTTGTTTCATTATATATTACAGCTGCTTTCTCTTCCCCTGTAAGCCAGGCTAGTTTTCAGCTGCTGAAAAAATTTCATTAAAAAATACCAAGGAACTGACCCTGCAACATTTCACTCCAGACATCCCTAGTTTGATAAAACTTTTGTCAAAACCAGCAGAGGAAATAAACTCAGATGGGATTCCTTGGGACTGCCACAGGCCATGCACTCACTCTCTGTTCTTAGCTCTGGGGAAAGATCCAACAACAAAACAAAACAACAACAACAAAAAAAAAAGCAAAACCAAAAGTCCACACAGACAAAAAACAAATATCAAATCAAACCACATTTTAAATTCTCAGTGCTTAAAAACAAAGGAATGCGTTTCTCAAATACTTTCAAAACGGAGACACCTGAACACTGCAAAAACACAAAATCACAAAACAAAGGGCTTAGTCTGTGCTTGTGTACATTACCAGAGCTTTCTTAGTTACCGCCAGCTCCCTCAATTCCAACATTCTGTATCTTTTAATTTGTTCAGCTAACTCATGGAAGGTCTCGAGAAGCGATGGCTGTCTCTCTGTCTGAGAGTGACTGACAGCTGCTGTGCAGGCACACGTGTAATGAATGTCACAGATAACACAGGGGCCTGCTCAGAGAATGCCACTGGGAGAGACAGCTTGTCTTCTGGCAGTTTGTAAATAGCAATCCACTGGGAGTTACATGGATTTGAGTTACAAGTCACTTCACTCCTGCCTGCTCTCTGGGGGAGTCAGGAGAATAAACAAGTGCTTTTCATCATGGCACTTCCCATCCGGGGGAAAGCAGTGTCTGTTCAGAGCAGAGCCTTTCAAGGGACAAGCTGCATTTTGCTTTATCAACGCCCCAGTCTTGTAGTTGAGACTGCAGTTGTAGCCAAATAGTCACCACAGACCTAGATCTGCACAAGATGCATTTCTGCCACCTGACTGTTCTTCCTCTTTTATCACAGCTCACACACCATGCACAAATGGTGGATGGGATTCTGAAGGTAAAGCCCTTCAGAGATCTACTAACATGAGCATGACTTATCACTGCCTATTTTCCTGAGTTATGCCTGGACACAAGAACAGACAGCTCAACAAGAGCACTCTCACACATCAATGCAGGCAGCATGTTTTCAAGATAAACTTTTCCTATTCACAATAATCAGC
>LTAT01000455.1:98927-122489 GCA_003286495.1 Chlorodrepanis virens | reverse complement strand
AATGTTCTTCCTCCTTTCCTCTCATGCCATGTGAGTAATAACCAGTCCTCTTACTTAGGTTTCCATTCCTCAACTATATTTGTGAGAATTCCCCTTCCTTGGGTACACATCAAAGATCAACAATGTAGTTTTATAATTTTTTCTCATGTTTTTCTAAGTATTCCATAAATTACCAATGTAAGTGCGGTTTTCACAGTTGATATTTGACATATTATTTATATATATATATATATATATATGATATTTTCATAACATCCTGTTCACTACCATGATTAACACTGCCTCTGACCAACAAAATAAGTTGTACTGACACATGGATTTATACAACTCCAGCAGATTAACCACACACCACCAGCAGGATGCCATTCAGAGGAAAAATGCCATGTCTTCAAAAATAGACCATAAACTGATGAGGAGCCAACAGCTCCCAAGCCACATTGGAGCAGCTACAGGCCTTGGTTCTTCTGTCAAAGTTTATCAAGGGAAAGGAGCTGCAAAGGGGAAGAGCTCTCTGAAGGCCTGCGCAGGCAGCAGGTGGTCATTTCAGGTTACTGCTGCTAAAAGGAGGTATTGCACCCCTGCATTCACTTTTAGCACCCAATTAATATTTTTAAGAGATTCTTGAGCACTTCCTATAATTTTTTTTCATTTTTATTGTTTTAATTCCCTCTGAGAACCTTGAAAATCCAATCTATTTTCCTATCAGTTTTGTCCTTTTCTATTTGACACACTTGTTTATCTGAGTTTCTTAGCAAGCCTCAAATTAACATCTTTTTCTTTCCCTGCCCCTTCTATTTGGAAAATCCATCTTGCTTCATATGTGGAAGACACAATATCTTACAGCAAACAGCACAGTGCACCACAAAACTCAAAAAACTTCATCCTGACTTCCCAGAGCAAGACAAGGGGCTGAAGAATCACATCAAAATAGTGACAGCAGCAATGAAACAGCAGCCAGGCAGCAAATGGGAAGGGGATAAATACTGGTTTCAAATAGCTTGGGTTAAAACACACCTGGTTTCAGATAGCTTGGTATTTTAAAACATCCCAGGCTGGACACTTGGTGAGAGGGTCTGCAGGCACCTACTGTGGCAAATATGTCACATGTCACATTCCAGCATTAAAATTTAGCTTGCTAACTTAAAACATCAGAGCTCACAGTCAGCACAGGCAGCCTTGGAGTCTGACTACACAATTCAGGTAGGCATACCAAATTCAGAGCTACAGTCCTGAAATACCTAACTCAGCACCTGCTGAACTTGAAGGCCCCTAAAGCCACAGTATGTGACATGTAGGATTTCCAAGCTATATTCTTTTACAAGTTACTCCTCTTTCCTCGTTTGACAGGAGTTTTCCATGCCCTCAGAACTGCCTCACTTAAAAGGAATTGACACTTCTAAGGCAAACCAGCAGGCAAGCAGTCCCACCTTTGCCTCCAAGGGGGAAAAATCCAATAGTCATTCACTGTGCTGTTAAAACAGACCGGGTGAGAGGGTCTGCAGGTACCTGCTGTGGCAAATATGTCAGGTGGCAAACTTCCCCAGCAGTCAGTGAAAAAAGCAATTCAAAGCCAAGAGCAAAGAGGCTCTGAATTGTGATCAGGAAAAGGCTCTCTCTGCTGTCACCTACACAAGTTTAGCTAGGTAATCTTCCTGGCTAAATTAAATGTGTACAGTAAAGAGCTAATGTTAAATGCTACAAACTGGTCCTAAAATGCAAAGAGAGGGTGAAAATAGCATTCAGCAGCCTTTCATTCAGTTCAGGTCCTGTTCTCTGGGCTGTCCCTGGCTGCTGAATGTAAATTGCACAAATGCTGCTGCAGGCAGAGTAGAGGCCAGCAGTCCTTCTGCAGGCAGGCTTGAGCATGGTGCAAGCCATCATGTCACTTGTGCCATCTCTTTTCTGTGACCATTGCAGCCTTTTCTACATGGTGGATCAGCTTCAAGGGCAAAGTTAAGATAGTTGCTGAGATTGCTGCCCCAGCCAGATTACTTCATGTTTCACATCACTCTCCTGGAAAATACATATGGAGCAAAGCAAACAGCTCTATGACTATCACTCCTGTCCAGCTCTGCTTCAGGAATAAAGACAAATGCTCACAGCTTAGAAAAGCCAGTTAGAAACACTTTACCATTAGGAAATAGCTCTTTAGAATGGAGGTGGTAGAAATGAAGCTGCCCATTTAGAGGTCTGAGTAGTATGGTAAAGGGTAGGAGGTAAGATTCCAGGCACAGGATTTATTTGCTATGTTTTACTCACTAGTTAATGCAGTTTGCCATTCTCATCGCATCATTTCAAATGACTTTTAATCAATTTAACTCTCAACACACAATGTGCAGGACTACAGATTGGTTACCCAGGGATCTGTTTGCAGCACATGCCTTGCAGATATTTACACTTTTTATCAGAACTACCCACAGTGGAAGCACTCCCTGCAAGCAATCATGGTGTCAGTAGCACACGACCATAAGAGAGATAAGATGTGTGTGTGAGAAAGCAAGTTTGGCCAAAAAATGAAAGTCAGAAAGAGGGCTATTAAAGATTACTGAGTGCCTCAAAGCAGATATTTTCTTCTGAAAAGGATCTGGATCTGTTAATCCCAGGTGGTCAAGAGGAACATCAGATTCACTGTTGTTCATTTAACGCAGCAGCAATGCCAACCTTTGTCTCGTCTAGTAGGTGATAAAGTAACCAAGCATCCACAGAAACACCCACCAAAGAATTAAATTTAGAATCACAAAATCATTAAGGTTAAAAAAGACCTCTGAGCTCATCAAGTCCAACATTAACCCAGCACTACCACCATGTTCACCACGTGTCCCTAAGTGCCACCTTCACATTATTTTTGAACACTTCCAAGGATAGTGATTCCACAAGTTCCCTGGACAGCTGGTTACAATGCCTAATCACCCTTTTAGTGAAGAAATTTTACCTAATATCCAATCTAAACCTCCCCTGGTGCAACCTAGGGCCATTTCTTCCCATTCTGTCAGTTTTTACCTGGGAGGGGACACCAAGATTGCTTATGCTGATTAATGTTTCCCTTACATGAGGTGTAAGTAAATTATAAAACTTCAGATTCCATGAACATTTAGAAAAGCATGTGACTTCCCTGCCTTCAGATAGAGATCATCTTCCATATAACCTTCAATCTCCTCTAGATGCTGAGACTCAGGATAAACTGTCCTGGTATCATATAAATAGACTTTTTCTAAGATTTTACATGCCTCAAGGAAGTGGAAGATTTATAGCTTATCTTCCAGTGAAGTGAGGAAAGAATCCTTCACACCTTTAGTTTAACTTTCCTACTTTAATGGAAAAAAACCACTGTGCTTGTCTTTGTTTAATATGCAGGTAAGGAAACATCATCCACTCCTACCATAGTAAAGTTGCTTCATTATCTTTGAAAAGTCAAACTGACAAATAAAGTAATGGTTCCATGTTAGTCTACCCATTTAATAAATAAAGAAGGTGTTGATACATTAATCTAACCATCTTTTTCCTAATGCCTGCCTCAGGGAATGATTTGAAAATGTATCACACCTTTAAATGTAAACCAACATCAATGATTTTTAATATATTTTCTATAGTAGACTTTGGGGGTGAAAATCTCTTTAAAATAAAACTGCTCCAACCCTGCTACCACTTTCTTTCCCCTAAGATATTTCTGAGTAGATAACAGTTCTCTAGCTCCCTTATCTATATCCCACTATTAAAAGCCATTATAAACTATTAAATATTTTTAAATAGTTGTTTCAATTTTTTTAATAACTTTTTCTTATGTAATGTGTTCTTCTTGTATGCAGAAAATACACTAGCTGCTGCTTTTGGAGAATATCTGTATGCAGCATATTGTACAGAACTTTATTTTTACCCTTCTACTTATAAAAAAGAAACAAATGCTGCAGAAATGTGTTGGCCTTTAGGAATAACTCACACTTCCAAAAAATGAAGACTGGACTGACACTTTCGTGCAAAATTAAGATAGCAGAATTCAAATAGAAATGTATGAGGAAAGAAGCCAGAACTTGATGGCATTACCCAATGATAGAAACTGAATTTCAGCCCATGGCCCTCACTCTCCACTGCTCCCTTTCTTTGATCATATTTTTCATATGATTTGTTATCCAATCCTAAATGGATTACTTCAGAAATTCTGCTTACAGTGACAGTTTGTATTACGTGATAAATGCACAGGTTAGTTTCTACCTTTCTTTTCATTTCCTGAATAGAACTGAAAAATCATTTTCCTGGTCTCATTAACAACCCTGCCTCTCCTACAAGAGGGTTCAGACGCCCCTTGGAAATGTCCCATACTAAATGATCATGTGAGAAGTACAGTAGTAAAGGATAGGCATCAGCAGGGAGGATATACCCACACACCTGAGCACTAAATCTTAGGTGTCCTGTGCTTCCCTTGGCTTTTGGGGTCATATTAGCCAACACCTTTACTTCCCCCACCTTGAAATCACAACTGTGAGAGTAGTGGTACCAGTAGGAATTAGTTCCTACCGTGAAACATGCAATAAAACAAGATTTTTCATGTCAAGAATAGTGATTTCATGTAAAAATGAAACAAAACCTTCATCAACAGTGGAGCTAATGAAGCCTAGCCTGATACAGCCCAGTGCCCTCACAGCCTTCTCAGAACATCACAATAAATTCTGTCTCTTACATTTATCACAAAAAACACCACAGCTGCCACCACAAAGGCTGTATAACATACCAGTCTTACCAGGATTTCCTTCACTGGAGATAGTAATTCTTTTAATTTTTTTTTCTCTTTGCATTCCACTTAAAAGTTTTTTCTGATTGGATTTAAATTGGCTAGTTAAGTTCAAAAGTTGTTGGACAAAGTGATGAACAGAGGCAGAGAGGTCTTAAATCATCCTTCCCTTAAGCAACTTACTAAAACAAAAAACTTCTATGGATATGAAGAAAATAGTTTGAAATATGTCTACATGTACAATTACTCCAGTCATTGTGTTTGCAGACATTAAGACAACAAATAGCAGGATGGATAAACTTCCTTGTGACTTGGGTAACCAGTATGAATAACTCATTCTGAAAATTATACTCAGAGGAGCACTTACAAAACTCCACAAGCCTAACGTGGTTGTAAGATTATTTGATGAACTACATAAAACACACACAGTCATATAAAAAAATCATTAGGAGGTCATGGATAATTCACAGATAGAAAAAGTTATTAAATCCCAAGGTGTTTATCTACAATGAATATCCATGACCCACTCTCTTCAGCACATGTGCATTGCAAAAGCCAAGTATATTGGTTCTTTTCTGACATTACACAGGTATCTACATACACTATTCCACCTAGATTGGAGTAAGAAATTACAGATTGGAGTAAGAAATTACAGATTGAGGTAAGAAAAAGATGTCAGGTTAACAAGGTAAGACAAGATGTCAGGTTGCTTCTGAAAAATCCAGCAATTACAGTGATTTATAAACCAAAACCTGAACGAATCCCACAGATTTACCTTAAATATTTTCTTGAGTAAGCTATGGAATACAAAACCTGTGTGTTCTGTATTTATATTGGGAAAATGCCCTCAGTGTTTCAGAATGGCAGTTTGCAGGAGCTCATTAAATTATTATAGGGTTGTTTAGAATCCTGTTCCATTGGTTACTCCATGTGCAAATGCCTATTGATTTCAGTGGAACTCCAATTGCACTATCTGCTGTGAAGCCTTATTTATTTCTCATTTATAAACCCCACTACTGTGTTTGCTCATTTCATTTTATTATTGATCCAAATCCTGGTGATATTAGAGATAACATATCCAGGCTAAATCTGTGAAAAGAGAGAGACTGCAAATCAGAATGTTAATGTTAAAGATGCTCATTCACAAAGAGAAGACCTAAATATTTTTTTAAGACTGCTAGGTGTAACAAAATCTAATCAATAAATGACACTTAATCCTTCTTAGCTCTAACATACCATATATAATCTTATTTGTCTCCACTGTTTTTACAGAAACCTCCTTGCAATGTAAGATTAATTCTATTTAATAATTAAAATTACTTAGAAGCAAAATTGACTACTTACAGGTACAAGCACTGATTATGTTAATTTAAATTATAAATGCTTTTTCTTCAGTGCAATCATGTATTTTTAAGTCTTTTAGACATCATGCTTCAAGCACATTTGCTATATGAATGGATAACTTTTCTATGGTACTAAGTTTCCAATTTAATGTAAACCTTTATATTCCACTCTTTTTTTAACTGAAAGCATTTATCTTTTATTCATTACCTAATCCTCTTTACATACAATAGTTATAAAAAATATCAGTAATCACCTGTTTTATCCTTTTGATTGTTTAACATTTCACACAGAACAATTTTTTTATTATTATTTTAGCACATATTTCCATATTTTGCTTGGTTCCTGTGTTGCTGACACCCAAATCAGGAACCTCTGATGTAAATACATGCAGGGCTGATTCTGTAAAAATACTTAAAGCACCTGTGAGATGGTTGTGGCATAAAAGTACCTCCTTGAGTGTTTAAATCCAGGCAAGGGCTTATGTGCAGCCCCTTAGAAAACTTGATTTTATATTCAAGGCATTACAGTGGCTGAATGCTCAGATGATACCTTGTTAATAATGGAGCATATTCCATATAGATGAAAACAGCTCACTGAAGAATTAACTCTTGCTATACCATTTACAGGCTGTTTGCCATCAAATCTGCTTTTAACCCTTCATAACCCACAGTTACTCTTTAACATATTCAGAATAACCCTCATTAGTCTGCTGGATGCTCTGACAGTTCAAAGAGGGGCCTGAGGGGCTGTGGAGTCTCAGTAATGACAGGAGAAATTGGATTTAAATCATCTCACTGTAGTGATAGATAGATAGATAGATAGACAGACAGACAGATAGACAGATAGACAGATAGACAGATAGATAGATAGATAGACAGGTAGATAGATAGATAGATAGATAGATAGATAGATAGATAGATAGATAGATAGATAGATAGATAGATATAGACAGACAGATAGAACCAGTTGATTATTTGTGCTTTGTGATTACTTGAAAATTGAAAGGAAGGTGTATTTGGGAACATAACAGAGCAAATACACTGCTGACTTATCTTAAAAGAGCCAGTGCATTAACTGTAAAAAACAATGCTGATTCACAAAACAAACAAACAAACAAAAAAAAAGGCAAACAAACCCCACAACCCAAACCAACCAACAAACAAAATGAAAAACTGAACAAATGGAACCAACAACCAAAACATCCCCCAAAAAATCCCAAACTCTTTTGGCCAAGTATTGTTGTAGAGAAAAACAGGTGAAAAGGCAAAAAATCCCAATAAATAAGCCCAAGAACTCAACCAGACTACAGATGTGCAGTGCTAATTCAGAAAGTTGCCCTTGCAGGGAGGTGTTGATTAGTCCAAAAGCTTATGAGAGTTCTTGAATGTTCCAAAACCTCTAGTGCTAAGGGAAAAAGCATGATCTATAGTGCATGTAAAGTATAGAAATATTACCATTAGTCCAACTGGTTTAACCCTATCTAGTTTATCATCCAGCACAAGTTCTTTACAAAAGATTCCAAATAACATCTTTAGACTTTTCAATTAAAAACAGAATTGTGCTGTGTACAAAGTGTTTTTTTCTGGAATGAGCTGGGGGTGCAAGCACACCAAATGTTTCCTAATTGTTTGCCAGGGGGATTTTAATTTGCCTGACAGTCATTTTTCAGGGAAAGTTTTTGCACTCCATTTGCAGGCAGAAATAGTTCACAAAGGTCACCCCCCAAATGGAAATGTCAGGCAAATTACCATCCAGGTTGCAAACTCTGCCTCTAAAGGATGCTCAGTGGGATCTGCAACTTCAGGGTTTTGGGTTTTTCATTGTTCATACTCCTGAGAAAAATCACTGTGGAGCTCATTTGTTCCAGAGCCTGCAGAGTCAGAACTCCAGCACAAGGAGCTCACAGAAGGCATGGCCACCAAACACGTTGCTCTTTTGTTCACAGAACAGCATCTTCCAGAGGTCAAAGGAAAATAACTGATAGGCTGATGCCAAGTCACACTTCACTGCAGAGATGGCTTCCTGAAAGTGGCAAAATCAAAGTTGTTTCAAACTGGGATCATGCAGTACATCCTCCACAGCCAATTCTTCAGGAACAATACAGAAAGAGAAAAAAAAAAAATCACAGCACCAGCAAACAGCTTAAGAGGTTGAAAGGAAGTCCATGGCTGTGTGTCTAAAATAAGAATGCTTAGGTGAAGGTTCAGTTAATAGTTTATGTGTGTTTTGTTATTTTTTTAAAAAATCAATATTTTAAATATCTATTATATACATATACAAAATATAGAAATATATCTATGTATATAATGTATATTTTAAATATAGTAATATTTTTCCCAACCCAAATTATTTAGCACATTCTCTTGAAAGTCAAATGATTACCAAAATGGATATATTTTACTAAAGAGACCATTATGCATCTTCCATCACATACTAAATATTCATATAAAACCACACTAAAATCTAAATTTTTATAGGAACTTAGGTGAAATTATACCAGTTATCCTACTTTTTAATTCTCTTTAAACTATAAAAATGAGTCTTAGGTTAGGGACTTTGCAAAGTTATCATTACATAACTTATGTACATGTGGATACAGAGACTTGAAAACCTGCACTGCCTGATTTTACATGTCATAAGGGGTTTAGCCACCTACATTAGGGGACATGAGCAGATAAATACATAAACAGAGAGCAAATTTCAAAACACTCCTGTGTAGGATCTTCTGTTCAAGTGAACAACGACAAAAATCTACTTAGAAATAAGAAGGAAGCACATTTGCTGAAAATTCTAGGTTGGAGGCTTTTGTAAAGAGTGGACTCTAGACAGGTCATTAGCAACTAAACATCATCACCACTTCTGCCCTTTAAGAGCATGCCCATAGGCAGAAACTGCAGGGCTCTGTAGCTCCAGTTTCAGGAGCTCAGAGCCTGCCAGCCATGTCTATTCCATGTTCCCAAATGCATTTATACTTGGTATTTATGACTAAAGAATAAATAAAATAAAATTATTCTTTTCTTTGCTGGCATTTAGAAATGTTATAGAAAAACCTACAGTAGAAAATATTCCTTAGCTGAATCTGGCCTAATTCTGTCTGTTCCTCAGACAGATCAAAAAAGGCTATTTGTGCATTTAAATCTGCAGTGTTCACCTAATTAGGCTGCACACAGCTGTACTGAGTGACAAAGAAAATTTGCTTATACACAGATTATTCTGACTTGCCCCTGTTGTACTTGAAGTAGGTATTTTGGTAAAGATTTTTACTTTATTGCACAATTTCTAGGTGCATCACAACCTCCTTGAAGTGGGGTGGTTAATGTTATCTGGTGGGTTCTTTCTCAAATCACCTGAATCTAAAAGCTGTCTTTGTGGGCAGATATTTTATATTCACCCACACTATCCAAATCTTTCAAACCTATGAGCAGTCCTTTAGACTTACAAAACTCTGGGAGGGAAACAGAATTTTTACATTAGAGATGGAGAGCAAGGGCAGAGGCAAATGGAGATGACCAACCCCATCCCACAAAGGACATCTGTGCCTTGACTGAAAACTGACCCTGGATTTTTTACCTTCAAGCCAAGTACCTCAGCCTCCAGACCACCCTCCCAAGTGCAAAGACGACTGCATATTAATTAAAAACTTCTGGACATGCAAGTCTTCCATGTGCCCTCATCCCTGAGATTAGTAGGTTTAAAATGTTGTGTGTCACTCTAATCTTCCAATAAAAGGGATTTAGATCTATTACCTCACCCCATCTACAGCTATCTTTTCCATTGTCATTTTAGTGACCTTTAGTGACCTTTTTGAGGCTCTAGAAAAACATTGACCAAGGATCTGCTTTCATACATTCAATACTGATGTTCTGTTTAAAAAGGTTTCTTCCCTCTCTTTTATACTTTGGCACTTCAGCAGTTAATAAATTAGCAGTTTTCAATTGCTATAAAGTTATGCCACATGGTCTGAAGTAACTTAATTATTTCCATTCTAAGTTAAATAGTCACATTTAAATGTAGCTCTTGCCAAAGAGAATGGATATTTTCAGTTCAATTCTACTCCAGCAAAGTCAAGCAGAAGCCTCTTGAATCTGAAAAAGAATCTGAAGCCACATGAACTATTAAAATACACAAAAGTCCAAAAATAAATCTTGCAAGGTAAATCTCTAAAATTCAGAACATGTCTATATTTTACTGATATTAAATGAACCATGCAGCCTCAGAACACCACTGATTAAAAAGTATTTAAGATGGATGTCCTTAAAGATGAAAAAATTTTGAAAATGTCCCCTAAAACTTTGGTCTTGAATTTGTAAATTGTGTGAAAGATATTAAAGCATGACAAAGATCAAGTAACAAATTAAAATTATAAACCAAACAATAAGGACCCAAGTCAAAGATATTTCACCATGAAAAAATGTTTCATAAAATGTCTTGACATTTCCTCTGTAGTTTCTTGACTACCCAGTTCCCAGCATATTAATTTAGAAGTGTCAATTAACAGATTAATCCCCAACCACAGTTTTTAACATATGGGGGAAGTACCTCAGTTTATTAGAGATGTTTACACGTAGTTTTTAAGTCCTGATGTTTTTCTTTAGGAGTTAGCACAGTCTAACAGCAATTACTGTTTGTGTTTAAATGCTGTCCATGTTTAAAAAAATATTTGCTACCTTAAAAAACAAGAGCTGCAAGAAAATGTCAAATTACAGAAGGAATTCTACTTCACTGTTAGCTATGGAAAAAGTCATTTTTGCCCTTGTTCCATTCTGGTTTTAATCTGTCTGTAAGAAAGTATAATGTAATTGAAAAGAAAACAAAAGCCATGGTGTAACCAAAAGCAACCTCACTCAAAATAAATTACTTGAATTTCCATCCAGTCTCATTGATGGGTATCCTCAGCAAAAGTTATCAACACTTCATTTTGAAATATTTATTGAATTATTTGTTATTTATTGAAATTATTGAAGTATTTATTGAAATATTTATTAATTTAAAAATTATTTTTTTTAAAGGTGGATTGTTAAAGATCACTTCAGCTCTCCACATTCCTTCTCTAATGCTCATGCTTTAATTGAGTTAGTCCACCAATGCCATACACTGTTTGGAGAATGTTAGCACTGCATATGGAAAGGTCTTTGATTAATTAACAATAATATCTCCATGGAGAAATTTTAAAGGCTGTAATCATTCTGTTCTAATATATTGGATTTGGGCTTTTTGTTTGAACAGAGTGGTGAATGATGTTCAGGTTTATTTCTTAGAAGTGGCAGGACATGAAATAGAGGTGGGTTGCAGAATGTCAGTAAGATCAAAACATTTAAAAAATAAATTATTACTTCAGTTTATTGGAAATTAACCAGGAGCACTTGTTTGCAAGCCAGTCCTTGAAACTTTACTGCTTCCTGTTTCTGTCGTTTTCTCACCTGCTGGGATGAAAATTCAGTTTCAACAACAATACTAAAAACAACCAGGCCTGTAGCTCCATCTTGAGTGCACAAGACATTCCTGGTTTATTTTGCCTCTGCAGTTAACTCCCTGAAAAGGCTGAGTTACAGTAATGACTCACATGAAGCAATGCTCAAAAGAGACCAAGATACTCTGAATACGTGCTGATACTGGCAAATGAATCTTATTCAGCTTCATTGGTTTCCATACATCTTAATTTGTTTTTTATTTTGACCACTCCACTGAGCATCTTTAAAATAATAGCTAAATATATTTGTTTAAAAAAAAAATCGTTCTGGCTAGTGCATGAAGCAGAGAGTGAGCTTGGACCGTGAAATAGAGAGAAAATAATGCTCACTTAAATTCTCCCTAAATGCAGTTAAACACCAGCTCTGGCAGAACTGCCTTCCTATATTTCATTAAGGTACAGAACACAGCACTAAACAGGCACATGATGGAATTTATCCCCTGCTTTTTACAGTACCTTCTAACTTGGCGCGTCAGAGGCAGCAACAACACATGAGAGAAGTAGAGGTAACAGTGGCTGCTCTTATTTTAATCCAGAAATCTTGTATTTCAATGCCCACCAACCAAGAGTTGTTTGTTTCATACCAAAAAGAAGTAGTTTGCAGAAAAATGAGCAGAGCACACTGTTTCTGAAGTAGAAATCCACCAATCAGTACCAAAAGGGAGGGCTGATGGTGCTCCTTCCAGATTGCAGGGCAGGATGCATTCTATTACCATCTGTAGGGCAGTTGTCTGGTGTCAAGTGGGCAATTCTCCTTATCTCTCTCCCTGAGTGATGACAATCACTCCTCCCTGGGCAGGGCACATCTGCTGATAACAGGCTATTGAAGGTCACGGCACGGCTGATAAGGCGACAGCATCCCATCGTGAGATGCTCCACCCAGAGGGAGGAGCCAAGCATTGCTGCCCAGGTATGAGCTGGGCATTCTGAAACACCAGCGTGGGTTTCCCCACTGGATTCCCCAGAGGAGCAGCAGCTGCTTCTACTTCCATGGATCTGTGGAGGAAGAATACACCCTTTCTCTACCCCTGCTCCAACAGAACCACACCTGACACTCCAGGAGGACTGCAGCCACTCTTCCAACTGGACTGCTACCAACACCCTGACCAACAGGGTGTCAGGTTGAGTTCTGACTCTGTCAGTGTTGTTCTAGTGTATTGCATTGTTTTATTTGATCCTTTTATTTTTCTTTTCCTTTCCCTATTAAAGAACTGTTATTTCCTGCTCCCATATTTTTTTTGCCTGAGAGCCCCATAATTTAAAATTCATAGCAATTTGGAGAGGTGGGGAGGGTTTACATTCTCCATTTCAGGGGAGGCTCCTGCCTTCTTTAGCAGGCACCTGTCTTTCCAAACCAAGACATTGCTAAACAGAACAAGGGACCTGAGAAAAGAGCAAGAACTACTCCTAAATGCTTTAGCAACAGCAGATAGGGGACTTCAAAGTATTGATTCTATCTTTTATTTTCCTAGGCTGTGTGAGCAAGTAAATAAACAGCAGGACCACATCAAAACCAAGACTATTCAAACAGAGAAGAGAAAGATCAAAATAATCGTGAATATGTTTTATCTTTGTTTCCTGCTGGTAAATATTGTTAAGTGAAGACATAATAGGAGTCCATGAAAACAGAACAAGAGTTGTGCAGTTTGTCCTAGAAGCCAATACATATAAAATAATTAGAGCAGCAACACAGCAGCTTAAGTTTAAAGAAAAAAAACCCACTATTATTACACACAGAAACTGAACACAAAAAGAAGCCTTTCTAGAGTATTTTAGAACACCTCAGGTTGCACCTTCTGTGTGTGGCTTGCCTGGCTTTGCTATGGTTTATTTGCTTTGCTTGAAAGAAAAAAGCTGTCAGCACCAATAAACAAGGATGATTAGATGCCTTTTGTTAATAAAGATAATAACATTTCCCCTAGCATAAAAACATTCTTTGAATTGAGTGGCCCTATGAATAATTGGAAAATCTTGTTGATACAGTACTTAATTCAAGGTAGCAGCAATCAAGTAAAAAGTGCCACCTAAAAATTGTACCCTTATGGCAAAGTAAAGCAAGTTCAGTCTCCAGAAAAAAAATTAAGTAACCCCTGTACTGCATTTAGCTGCCATGAGAGCTAATACAGGGAAGAATAAATAATATTTTCTCTAATCTCCCAGTAGCTCACTTATCTCTGAGGAAGGCATAATCAAAAGTTATGACTCTATTGAATTGTATGAAAACAAGCAATGCTAAATATCTCAAGCACATCACAGAATGCTCTTGATGTGCTCTATATGTAAATTTGATAATAGGAGATAAATCACTGTGAATGAACTGCAAATATCTCTTACTGACAAAGTTTGTTCACTTTTCTGTTTGCACAAATCTTTCCACTTTTTGAAAATTTTCTGTGGAGCATTTCTTTTGATAAGAAAAAGAAATACAAGAGCATCAGAAAAATGTACCTTTTTACAGAAACATTCTGTGGTTCAGGAAGGAAGGACTAAGATCATTAATACAATTCTAGGGAATATCAATTGTTAGAAAAAATTAAAGTCTATAATCATTAACAACCACCAGACATGTTTTTTTCTATCACATCTTTGAAGTCCAGTGGTTTTCAACCTTTGAAAAATTTGTAGTCTGCTATATTTTCCAGAGAAGATGCAGCTCACTTCAAAAACTTTTCATATATGTAGAATGTTGTGGAACATTCATTAACTTTTCTTCTGCCTTTCTTATTTTGAAATTTTCTTAGAAACAGTCACAGATCCTCAGCCCCTGAATGACTGATCTCAGATCAAAACCTTCCAAAGTCCCAATTATAAACTCCTTGGGGAAGAAATCTCTGGTAATCAGTCTACAGGTTGACTGTAGACTGATTGGAAATGTTTTATTTCAGTTCACTCCTTTTTCACCTTCCTGACTTTGGTCTGCAGAGGCTTGAAAGTTTTGCTATTCTATTTAATACACATATTTTGCACAAAATCCAGTTAGAATGAATCAGCTTCCAGAAGATTGAAATAATTATTATTTTTTCTTAATGAATGTGTTGGACAATAGTGGACATTCAGCAACTGTTCACATTTCCATCATAATTTTCTAGTGATCTTTAATCTTCCACAGCTTCAACCACTATAATATTTGTGTGGTCTCATTGCTATACTATTAAAAATTCACCCAACCCAAATTTTCTTCAGAAGAACTTCCATGGTTATCTTCTGGACTGGATTTGTTTTAAGCAACTCCTATGTGTATCCTTGTCCAGCATTAAAATTCAATGTCAGTTTAGGTCATAGCCACCAAACTAGGTAATCATTCAATAACTGGAAATAGAGGGAATTCTAAGAGATCAAGGCAGCTGCCCAGAAAGCAAAATGTGTTTCCTGAGGGCTGAAGGATTTTGGCTTCTTTCCCTATAGAGCTGCTCAAATTCTTAAGGTAGCACAAGGAGGACATTGAATAGCTCACAAAAACCTCCAAAGAATAGTCCTAGAAACAAAGTTATGAAGTTAAACATGATGCCAATGAAGCCTGTAAATATATAACCCTAAGCTCAAAACTATATAATTTAATGCACACAATGCACTACAATTAATTTACACCAGGGTCATCTTGTTTACAGCCCAGATACTCCTGAGACAGGCAGCCACACAACAGCACCTGCTGCTTGTCTCTGAATATTGATTTATTAAGATTTAAGAACTTAGGGGGTTTGGGTTGTTTGATTTGGGTTTCTTTTGGCTGTTTTTTTGTTTTTTGGGTTTTTTTTTTGGTTTTTTTGGTTTTTTGGGGGTTTTTTTTTGGTTGTTTTTTTTTTTTTTGGTGGGGTGCTGTGCTGTGTCATTTTGTTTGGTTCAATGGGGGCTTTTTGTTTGGGATTATTTTCTTTGCAATTTTTCAACAACAAGGTGAGTCATTTTGCCACTAAAGAAACAGTGTCACTTAAAGTTGGCTTATCACTGAGCACTCATGGACAGCTACCATGGACAATCTTTGCTTCTTCTGGGCAGACAAGAACAGCCTGAAGCTCAGCAAAGGCAAATGCAGGGTCCTGGTGAAGACTATTGGTGCATGACAAAAGCTCATCATGACTACACAACAACTTTTTGAGTCCCACTATTGTTCTGCTGTCAGCAAATAATACAGCTTGAAATCCGATGGCCTCTCTCTATAGTAGATAGTTTATCTGAAAAACATAACACCTTATCAGCTTGCTGAGTTAGAGCAAACAGTGCTCTATAACTCAAAGTCTCATGTGCAGTTTTCACATAATGTAGTTTTTCATTTTTTTACCTTTCACTCAAAAAAGTTAAAAAAAATTACCTGAATTCATTGTGTTAAAGGTTAAGACTGGAAAGTAAAGCACTCCAAAAGGTAGGAAATAAAATTAGGGCGTATTATGCAACCTCTCTCAGAGGCTTCAGCCACAAACACTGCAACTTCAATGTTGCTTTACACAACATGTGCATGCCATGTGCTCCTTTCCCTTTTCTCCTCCCTGCTCTGTGCCTTCCTGCCAAAATGACCCACAGTCTTTCATTAGAAAAAGGCCAAGCACTGTCAATGGTTGGTTTTGTCCTTTGGAAAAGAAGAATGGTGGTATCAAAACAGGTGACCCTTCTCCCTGGTGACCCTAATGCTGACCCATAACGGATGTTTCAGATCCAGTATAAGAATAAAAGAAGCATATAGTGAAAAAAATTCCCTGGAGTCCAGTGATTTGCAGCTCAAAGGTTTATAAAACTGATGTGATGAATATTCAAATCAGCAGGAACTGAGCTTTGAATTCAGGAACTACTGTATTAATACTAAAACTGATGGAAAACTGGATCAAGTTTGACGCTCAAAATTAGTGAAAACTTTCGGCATTAAATTCTCCGCTGAATGGGGATAAGAAAGGAGAAACAAGGAAAATCTTGAGATTGCTGTGAAGATAAATTCCTTAGGTTTTGTGAAGTAGTCCAGTCCTACATCTAACACATGTATCAGAGGGGCACACAAGGAAATCAGTAATTTTGTACTCTGCAGGGTTTGGATAGCAAGGTAAATGAGACTTGGGGATATTTAACCTGTGATTCAGTACAAGGAAATTTTGAACAATTATCCCCATGGTGACCACTGTCCAGTTGTGTATAAGTGTGTTTATGAATTACATATATACACACACAGTGTGAAGGGCAGGGGTCCTGTGGAGGGGAGAAACTCTGTCAAGTGCCATTAAAACCTTTCCAAATATATTCATTGCAGAGTTGAATGAAATTTCCACAGATTTCCCGCATTCTGACATTTGAAAACACAATTTTTTATTTTTCTGAATGTGTGTCTCTGGGGTGCAAAATGCATTCATCTATATTTACACAAAGTCTACTGATTGACAGAATTGCTTTTCAATGTTCTTTGATGGGCAGGAAATGCTTTCCCTTTGGTTGTGTTGTTTTTTAAAGATGTACATGGGACATACATGCACTTAAGTTTTGTTACATTATTTTAAATGACCACAATAATTCATCTTGATTTGTATCTTTTAAGTTCTTTTCTCCCTGCACAGTGAAATTGACGTTGTTAGCGAGTCAGATGATGCCTGCTTCCCACAAGAAAATAAAAGGACTATTGAGAATATAGTCTCCTCCTTCTCTTGTAGGTCATTTGGATACATAACTTAATTCCTCACTAACACTTTCAAAGGCATACTGAAGCCTCCAGACTACTTAAATGTAGTAAGCATTTAAGCACTGCTGAGCCTTGACCCAGCCTGTCCCAACTATGGGACTTACTACGTGCAAGATCAGTATATGGACACTTCCTTGGGACCTCCAATCAGTAACAGAGCAAAGCATACAAGTCCCAGAACCTCTCCAGATTATCTGCACAAAGCCCCAACTGATGTGCAAAGACATGCCCTGGATTTTTGTACTGAGATGAATTTCACTGAGAGGAAACATTGCTGTGAGCAGTGACAAGATGACAGATAACTATCAAAACAATTTTATATAAAGGATATTAAATCCTTATTTTATTTGCAGCCCTTCTGAAATTTCTATATTTGAACTGACTTGTATGTATACACTTCCCCTTAAATCACTGCAGAGTTTTTTTCACAGGTTTTGCTTGACAAATTCACCTCCCCTGAAGTCTTGCTCCATCCTTCAGGAGTACACCAGGAGCTCATAAAAGCATATTGCAAACTTTTAAAGCTATTATTTAGATTCTTTGTAAGGAAAGCCTGGGTTGTAGGCAACCTGATGATTAGGAAGCCTTTGGGTGCATTCTGATTCTAGACTGGTTCCTGTAAAGACTGTGTGTCACTCCCAGGGAATGCAATAAGCCAGGAACATCAGAGTATACAAGGAAGCAGCATCTTGCCAACCAGCATCAACACAAAAAGCAAAATTAAAAGTAGCTTTCAATACACAAAGAAGATAAGAAGAGCTGTCTGGGTCTCCCTCTCATACTTCCAACACTGATAAATATTTGCTTTTACTTTCTGTGGTCAAGAAAAAAACTCAGGTTGCTACAGAAATGTCACTAAGAAGCACATCTGAGGATACACATTTGAAATCTATAAAGAAAGGTACAATTGATTCAGCTGACCTTTCCATGTTACTGTAAATGCAGATATTCTAATGGCTAATGCAGGAGGCTACTGCATGTGTCACACCATGCTTACTCCCACTTGCTTCAGCCTTCCACTGAACATTTGTTTACAAGTACCAAAATGTCAATACAAAAAATAAAAAAGCACTAAAAAACTGAATATAAATGAAACCTGTGAAATCTTTCATTTGCTTTCATCTGAAGAGCAAGATTAAACTGAAACCTTCAGTAAGCTGCTTGCAATGGGCCAAGAAAGACCTTAGAAAAAATCTACGTCTGCACTCCTTGCAGATGTCTACACCAAAGAATGCAGAACAACTTACAGACAGCAGCTACCCCAACTCTAAAGGAGCTGGTGCAGCCTTCCATGTCCCAGTAGCACAGAGCTCCCACAGATATATGAATCTATGGAGTGTAATTTTCCTCATCCTGGTGTACTCCAATGAATAAATGGTGAACCTTGTTAAGGAGAATGGTGTTCAGTGTGCCAGGGGCACATATCTTCCTTGCGTTCATGAATTGCCACAAACGTGTTTCCACCAAGACATCACCTCTCCATTAGCTGCCCTATTTGATGGCAAAACTCACCCTGACTACCATATGCAGAAAGCAAGAGAGTTACTGAGAAATAAATTCAAGCCCCCTACTAACCATAAAATGCCTCTTGTTTGACTTAAGAATCAGTGCTTAGGAGCACAGACATTTCAGAGGCAGTGACACTGAAACAATATTGATCCACCAACACACTTCTATCTATGGCTGTGGGCATGTTCTGGTTGGCTTCTGGGGAAGCATTTTCTGTGTAAATGAATTGCTGCTTCTTCAGCTGTCAAATGTATAAAGCACACAAAACAGCTGGAAACCATCCAATAATAGCATATCATCTCATAAACATGATCTTTATTAGAAATTACTCAGGAAAACATTACAGTGGGTGTAGAGCAATTTAAATTGTGACTTTTTGGATAGAAAAATAGAGACTTGCCACCTTTAGAATGTGTAGATAATAAAAAAGCTTTCAGACCTAAAATGTGCTATAGATAATTCAAATGCATATAAATTTCACAATAACAAACTAAAGCTTAAACACTGGAGGAACAAGTTTTATAGTTTGTGTAGATGGAGAGGTATTGTGTGCAAGGTAGGAAAGAAGAGATTGGCAGCTTTAACCCACCTTCAAATTCTCAGTTTTAAGGCTGGTCTTGATCCTGCTCAGGCATCTACTTTATGCTATAATGTGCTACCTTTGTGTTATGTGCTATTGTGGAGAACATCTGGAAAGCAGCAGGCAAGCCAATAAAAGGCAACAAGACAATGGTCAGATCAACCTTTCCCAAGAGAACTATCTAAAGAAATATCCAGTTCTCAAGGAGATTTCTGTTTTCTTTCCTGCATTGAAGAAGTAGAGAAAATGCAGGGTCAAGCATGAAATCCAGTAGCACCTGTGGCACTCACACTTCGGAGATCAGGTTCTTCAGTTTTGACCATAGCTTTTCACTGGATCCCACAATTACTTCAGTAAAATAATGTAAAGGTCTGATCCTGCTTGCAAATAACTCAGCAGCAACATCATTGTTTTACCATATGGAGCAACCCATCAAAATTTTAGGTATGATTTCTCTCCACTTATGCTCATCAAGGAAGAGTTCCCATGTGGTTCTCCATGAATGCTTGAGTTACCCACTTAAGATTTTTTCCATAATCTTAGTTTTAAAACTTCAAAATCCTGCAATGATGCTTTTCTACCTGCATCTATCCTGAGTGCCCACACAGTTGGGGGATACACAAGAAATTTAATCTTTGCCACATACTATTCACTCCATGGTGCTGAGTACAGCAGCAGGGCACTGATTCTGCCTGGCCATTATCATATATTTAGTGCTGGTTGGTAGCCAGTGCTCCACTAGAAGATGCAAAATGCTGCTCATTGAAACAACTGCAGCAATCTCACAGTGCTAGGTGAACAACTTTGGAAGGGAAGCCCTTCAAAATGTGTCTGAGAGGCAAGACAACACCCTCCTTTTCCCAGAAGTGAAATTACAGACTCAAAACCACACCAGATTATTTCTCCTTGTGTATAAGGTACGATCAGTTAGGTTTTACTCACTACAACTTGAAATAGAAGGAATTCATCTTTTTAATAAAGAGAAAGAGTGAGACATGTTCCAAGATTAAGGAAAACCAGACTGCTGTCTATAACTCTCTGCAGTTTCTGTGGACCTGCCCTAGCCCAGTGTCCACGGGATCCTCATGGAGCTGGGGCACCCCAGCTTCCCTCAAACCCAAAATGATTTTATACAGCACAAGGTTAAAACCATGCCAGAGCTCATGCTTTTTAAGCCATGCAATCTTTCAAGCACAGTTGGCACCAAATACCAGATCTTATTAACTGTTATATTGTCATTTGTAGAAAAGTTTTGTTAAGAGTGCTTCAAAGGTTCTCTTGAAATTAAACTAAAATTGTTTGCACCCTCTGAGACCAGAATGAATAGATTCATGTTACTAAGGAGACCCATCTCTCAGCAATTTCCTAGATAGCAAAACAGCAACAACAACAAGAATCTCTAAATTCATTGTTAATAAGGTTCTTTTCTCTAATAATATTTAGGGAACATGCTAAAAACATGACTATATTTTTACAAAGGCTCCCACTTAGATTACCTACATAGCTCAGTCATGTCCTTGCTGCTTATCATTTGTTGATATATCTATCTAAAAGAATTGCCAGTAAACATTTGCACCGCACCATTTTATCCCATGTTCTGTTTTTATGATAAATGCAAGTTGTACCTTAAAGTAGCCAGAATTTCAGTACATGAGCTTTTCAATACTGAAATAAATTTCTGCTGCTATCTTCTTGTAAAAGCAAACTGCAAGACTCTAAAACAGTGGCAGACCATAAAAATATCTCAAACATTCCTTAGGCAAATGTGTAAATACATAATGGAGATCAAAGCTGAATATATAAATCCAGGATGGGAAAGAGAACAGAATGCTCTCAAAGTGTCTAAAACCACTGACAGACAATCTATCTGCCTAATACTAGACTATCAACTAAAAGATAAGAAAAGCATAGAAAGGGGAAAATAAACCTCTCATACTTCAGGGGAGAAAAAAAATTAAGCAAAAATTCCCCTGGACAAAACCCTTCATGTACAACACTCATAATTAAGTTTAAGCTTATTTATGCATCCCTCAATCAGTGTGTGTATAAGGAAGCATGAACCAAAAACAAACATAAAAAGACCAAGCATCATAGAATCATCAAATATTGGAAGCTGGAAGGGATCCATCAGGATCATGGAGTCCAACTCCTGGCCCTGCACAGGGCATCCCAAGAATCCCACCTGTGCCTGAGAGCATTGCCCTATGCTTCCCGAACTCAAGACATGGCTGCAATCACTTCCCTCGGGAGCATATCCCAGTGCCCAACCACCTTCTGGCTGAAAAACTGTCCTGAGATCAAACCTAAACCTTCCCTGACTCAGCCTCATGCTGGTTTCCTGACTCTCTGCTGAAGTCAAACCTCAAACCCACTGAAAATCTCCTCTTAATCTTTGTCCATCAGGATAAACTGCAAGTTTTTGGGAATTCTTTCAAACACACAAATCTGCCTACAAGTCTGCCTTTTAAAATTGTATTTTAAAAGCCAGTGAAAGCAGTTGTTCTACAAATTAAAGTAAGATATAAAAATGAATCCATGTTTATCATGCAAAATACTCTTTGAGGTAATTTGATAAAGAGAAGCTCTGAAAAGCAATTATAATAAAAATGAGAGTAGAATAATAGAACAGAGAAGCTATGGTACAAGAAGGAATAAAAATTTTAAAATTTTTACTGAATCTAATTTGAAATAATTGGTAATTAAAAATGGTTTTTAGAATATTAAGCAGTTGTCTAATAATCAGTTGAAAAAAATTAAATACTAGGTAAAATTTCAGGTTATTGGCAAAATGTTGCAAATTCAAGGCGAAATAAAGCGGCTCAGTTGCCTGTGAGAACTGGGATGAAAAATATTTTGTATAAATTTTGTTACATGAAACCAGTTTAGGCATCGACCCTGTAAAAACACACTTCTAATTTTGTGAGCTTTGGGTGGTTGACTTTCACCTCTGGAGCATTTTGGTCCCATCTAAACACTCCATGCTGCACAAACACTTGGCATTAAGAGTGCTATGTTTTCTGACACAGTCTTAAAATAATCAGCACTTAATTAAATGTTAAAGAATATAGTCACAGAATAAAGCTTCAGGCTACCTGGAGAATTAAAATGTTCCAAACACTGGCTATTATTTTTGGCTGTTTTGTCTACTGGATTACTGTTGGATTAATAGTCCTCCCAGGGAGAGCTTTGTTAAAACAGAGTTTTCATGACAGTGAAAGGCATTTCAGAGACACTTTTTAGTGAAACATATATTAAGAGGCAGCTGTTAGCAGTAGGTTTTGGATTGTTGCACCAGAGAGAGAAAGGGTGAAGAGATAAAAAGAAGAAATGCTGCTCATTCCTCAGCTGTACAGATAAAAATACAGGGGAAGAATTCAGCAGACGGCTTAAAAGAGGAAGGAGGCATGCCAGGAAGATGCAAACACATAAATGTCTGTATTTTAAGGAGAGTGAATGGTACAAAATGTGACTGGCAAGAAGGTATTTTTCAGGTTGGAACTTGAGTACAGCCCAATTTGAGCTAGGGGATGAGGAATAGAAAGCCATGGAGCAGAAAGACCTTGGCAGAATTTGGCACTAGCAGAAATGGAGACAAAAAAAAGCTCTTAGCCGAGGTGTCTGGTACTATCATGAAGGACCACACATATACATATATTTTTAAGCTTTTCCCTCTTATTTGACAGTGATCTACTCAAATCCAAGAGTAATGACAGGCAAAGCAGGCTGTTGTGTGCTATATGCAACAGACTGTATAAAGTATCCATAAAACTGTAAGTAAACCTGATGCAGCAAACTGTAATACTCACTAGAATTAAATTCCATTTAGCCTCCCAGGATAAGATTAATAGTGGCAAGTTAATTTATGGTCCCTCTAAACCAGTAGACAGAGACATGCACCCAGTATGGTCATGACAACGTCTGGCTCACTTGTCTCCAGTGCAATAAATTTAGATGAAGTATTCTCTATGCAAATTGAAAACAAATATCTGATCCAAGAGAAAGTGATGGTGTATGAAACAATTTGCAGGGCTGTGTCAGGTTACAATGAGTAATGCTCCCATAAATTAGTGGGATATCAAATCCACCTAAGCCAAAACCAGTCTCTTTTTGACCCACACCATAAGATACAAGATTATGTAAGTGACAGGATGGTAATGAGTGCTGTAATTGTCCACACTTATTTTGTATTAAAATTACAGTGAGGGGTAAGATTAGAATAGTGCAGTCACTTCAGGATTGGATTTTTTTTTTTTTTTTTTTTTTTTTACATAGAGGAA
>LTAT01000455.1:76942-98913 GCA_003286495.1 Chlorodrepanis virens | reverse complement strand
TTTTTTTTTTTACATAGAGGAATGAATCATTATAAATAAAGTAACAAAAGATGAGTTCTAGAAAGCTCAAAGGCTGAGACTTGTAGCTCATGCAAAGCCTCAGCTTGTCTGAGTCTGCTGGTTACCCCAAACAGAGTAAAAACATTGCAGGCAAAAGCACTTCAGACAGTTCTACTTTCAATGCAACCCAAAAGTCATAAAATAGGGGGATGCCCATCACCTTTCTGTCCATCTTTATTATGTTAGACAAGCTTCCCAGATTTTCAAAATTTAAAATTTGCTGTTTCAGTCCCGCAGAGATGGTCTTGGCACAATAGTGGCCAAGAGGAAAGTTAACAAAAGAAAGTCTCTGTACCATTCTATACCCTGATGTTATTTAGATGAGCCTGAAGGACACTAATAGGTACCAGCTGGCTACAGCCCCTAGAGCAATTTATCAAGCACAGCCAAAATGCTCTGTCATGCCCCTCTTCACACTCCTGCCTGAGGGGTGAGGGCAGAGACCTGCTCACCACCTGAGAGGTCACCTTTGCTGCATTTTCTAGGCATGATCCACGCATTTATTAAGGTCCTGCTGCATTGTCTGAGTGCTTTTCCTCCCTAGATTAAATTTGAATTACATGAAATGCTAAAAAAACCATCATGCAGAGCAGTAAGGTTCAATACATGCAATTGCATAGAAAGGAGCTATGTCCACCTGAACAAGGAGCACAGTGGAGAACTTAATTTCACATATACAAAACTCTCCCAACAATAAACAAACAACACAAAATTGTCAAATTCACAATTGTGAACTTCATTGCATGTGAAGTTCATTGGCTGAGTGGCATCTTATTCATAAAATACCTTTATACCTTCAGTGGATCTCCCAGGTATGCAAGGTACCCCCACCTACCATTATGAGTACAGCCCCCCGACCCAAGGTAGAAGAACTGGGCTGTAATTTTCCAGAATTGCAAATCTGAGCAACTGCACATGAAGCTTCCAGTCCTAAAAGCCAGCTTTCAAAGAAACAGTGAGAAGCAGCTGTGGATTCAGAGACTGAGAAGCCTCTCCAGTCAGAGTTGCACAACTAAAGTCACTTCAGAGCAAACCAATCCAGATTCCCTTGCTGTCCCTCTTTAAGACTAAGCTTATCAGCAGTTCAGATGTGGGGAACAGGTATCAGTTATACTCGGAGAGCAAGACAAAATTGTTTGAGTAACCCCAAAACTTTATACTTGATTTGGAATCTCTTGGATTCCAACAAGAACTGAAAAGAAAACATGGATTTTTTTTTTTAATGCCAAATGTGCCAGCTGTTGCCTGCAATAATAAAAACATGCAGTCCTTATATTTATGAGTTGGTTGTAAGCCCACTGGCATACTGTCTGCCTTGTGCTTGCTGTGTTCTCAAGCTGCAAAACCAAGCTCAAGACTGAAGGCATTACAGTTTAAATGTCACCAAAAGTAACTAAATAAATGTAATTTCAAATTATTCACATCCTACTGCTTCCATATCATTATATAAGTGCATTTCAGTAAGGTCAGAAAATGAAAATTCCATAATATTGAGAATATGAGCAGCATTTCAACTGTACAAATGGTTGTAGAGTCAGCCCAAAGCTCCTCAGACCCTTCATCAATGGCAGAGTCAAAAAGAACACAACAAAAATAAAGAAAATACATGTGCTGTTTGCTTCAGGGCTTGAACACCTTCAAACAGGTGAGGCAGATGCCTCAAATGAAATATTTCAGTGGATGTTGTAATGCTGAAAGGATTTATCTTCCTGGAAGCTTTTTCTCATTGAATCAGCATAGTTTTAACACACACCCATGTCTATGGCAATTTATTTCACAGACTATTGTTCTTTCACAACTTTGCATTGTCTATATTATACTACTGTCCATATTCTATTATTTTAGTATCCAGAAAGCTGGACTAAAAGGGGTTTTAATCAAGCACAACAAGGTAAATCAGCAAGGCATTTCAGCTTAGAAGCATGGAAACATTTCCAGCTCAATCATGTGCCGGTTCTGTCAATTTTATGCTCAAGTATTTTGCTAGTGCAAAACTGAAATTTGTTAATTTATATGGATAGTACCAGAATAGTTTGTACCTCTGGACATACATCCTTCAAAATAGACCCAAAAAAAAAAGCCTTTAGTCTTAAAAAAAAAAATCTCAAATCAAACG
Organism: Chlorodrepanis virens; assembly: GCA_003286495.1. Classification (NCBI taxonomy): domain Eukaryota; kingdom Metazoa; phylum Chordata; class Aves; order Passeriformes; family Fringillidae; genus Chlorodrepanis; species Chlorodrepanis virens. Next base: position 96,737 of record LTAT01000455.1, on the reverse strand, counting down.
CAACGCTGGACATTTAATTAGTAAGTTACCTACACACATATTTCTGTTAGCCCAAAGTAAATAGGCATCTGCAGTTTTGCAGTGAAATACTGTAACATCCTGGAGCACTAGAAGTCAGAAACTGAAACAGTCATTAGCTTGCCTTAAATGAAAAGGTCTGCCTTTGCCCCAGCTGAAAGATGAGCAAAAAGAAAAAAAGAAAAAAAAGCTGATAGAGCACACAATGAATGGGGGTTTCATCAAATCCCTGTGTTTGACCCATTTTTCATCTATAAAGGTCCCTTAGGCTGTCATATAAAATATAAAAGGCTTTAATAAAAGATTGCAGCCCTTAGCTGTAAGCTGAATGACAGTAAAACCTAAATGGGTTTTAATGCAAAGGTATTAATATACACTTGGATATTTTTTTTTAATCACAGATTTTAAGATGATAGAACATGCAAAGTGGAAATAAGTTCATGGTCTATGCTATTAATATGATACATATATTAAAGGAATCACAGTGTTCCTGGTCTGTATAAAAAATAAATACCTTCAATGCAAGCTGCAGCAAATGAAAGCCACTTAGAAAAATAGAAATATGAAATTTAACACATGTTGGAAAGGGACTCCACTAATTGCATTGTTCACAAGCAGGTCTAGTGAGCCAGTGGCTCAGAAAATCTAAAAATTATTCATAAGGGATTGATATTTTTTTTTTTTTGTTTAACCTGGGAGAACACCAGAAGAAGAAATGCAGCAGAGCTGGTATTCAAAAGTCACCAGCATTTTACTTTTAATAACAGATGTCCAATTACAGCCAAATCAATTACTCTAGCTCAGCATTAGGCTTTAACATATTCAGGTCTAACTTACATTAGGCTGTCAAGCATATCTTTAAAGTGTTTTGCAGTTGCATGGCACTAATATTGTACCAAGATGTTTACAAGCACTGAGGAAATTCATATTCATAGCACTGGAATTCTGGATTTAGATTGGTGTCATGTACAATTTAGCTGAAGGAAATGTGCACTCTTTGGCTGGATAGGATGGGGATGTGCAATCCTCTCTTTTTCCAGCACGGGTGACAGCACGTGCCTCTTTATGCTGACAAGGAGGTTACTCTGCTGCTTCTTTTCAGGACACTCCAACCCTTACAGATTGTTTTGTTTGCATTTAGCATTTCCTGAAAGCAGGCACTTTCTAAAAAGAAAAATCCACCTTGGTCTCCTTTGAAAATCAACAAAAATCCAATTACAGCTTTTAAATTAAGAACCGCAGGTATTAAATTTGCCCCAATAAAATGTGAAAATTATGGTTTGTGCTGGCACCTGAGGCAGTACCCCTGCCACACCAATGAAGCAGCATTGCAAGGGCTCCTATCAAGTAGCTAGTTACCATTATACATCTGCTGTTCAATATTCTTATTTAAAGAACCTCAGCTCTTTCAGAGCTTTGCCCATCTGACTTTGCCACAGTGCTTGTCCCAGAATGATTGAAACTGAAATACATATATATATATATATATACATATATATATAGGTGAAATCAGAAATGTTAAGGATACACTGCAAGCCTAGATCTGTCAGTTCAGAATTTGAATTTTTTACTTATTTGAGGCAAGATGAAAGTAGTGCCTTTCATTCTGTCTCCATAATATCAGAAGCAACAGCATGTCCCTGAAGACAGTGACAGCACAGGGCATCATCCTTGAGAATTCAACAGATTGGTTACAGTTCTTACACTGGGAACAATTCAGCTCCAGTGAATTCATAAAAAGAACTGCATTTGTAATCTGAAAAAGATCCAGAGGTTTTTTTTTTGTTTTTTTTTAATGTGTTCTTATGTTTTTAATAGTCTTGAGTCCTAGGAAAAATAAACTGACATAATCCCATTGATGAAATTATCAACATAACTTACTTTTTTACCTGATGTTCAGAAGATATTTTGTCCCAAGCTGACATTCCAGTATGTCCTATGAGACCTCTTCATGAACATAAATTTCCAGAAAACAAAGCAAAGTATGTTACTGTCATACCCAAATTAACCTCTAGTATCCAGGAAAGAAAACAAAAAGGCTTTAGGGAAGTCTCAACTTTTCTTTGATATTTTCTACGTTAAACCTTCACAATTAGTTGTTATTTTAGACAGTATTTTCCCATCTCTCAATGTGTTTGAAAATCTTTTAGACAGCTTCTGATCTCAAACATATGACAGGAGCTAAAAGTCAAAGCATAGCATCAAGACGTATGAGTAACACCCTCATTCTCTATTCTCATTGGAAGGAAATTCCATTGCCAAAACTGGACAGTCTGATAAATTGTGGGCATACCAGCAACTGCCTTGTGTGATTAACTTCATAAATGGTAATTTTTGCTCCTTTCAGGGAACAAAAACCTGCAACAGTAGAAACAACAAAAGAGGATTTTCATTGGCATAATTTGCTTGAAACTTTGCCTGTATACCTAAAAAGAGTCTCCCACTGTGAACTTTATATTGATGCTTCTTTGAGAGTTGCCAGGTCTAACTTTACACTCAGCATGAACAAATCTAAGCACCTATTTTCCACCTTGCTGCCCTAATTAATTTTTCAGTCTCTATAAATACCATTCACATCTTGTCTGTAATTCAAACCACAGACCCAAGTGCTGCCTTCAATGCAGACCTTTCCCAAGCCCTCAGTATGCTAAGATGTTCTTATCTCACTTCATTTTCCTACACAAATTTTCCAAAGGGAAGATTTTCTTTTGTGTCTGAACAGATGAAATTAGCACCTGGTTGCTCTGGTTTCCAGCAGACTTCTATCTTCCCATCAGCCCTAACCTCCTCCACTTTACACCACAGAAATCCACTCAAAATGCTGCACAAAAATCAGTTTTTCTCCTAAATCCCACATACCCTGTCAAGTCTGTTTTCCTTCAGTGGTTCTCTTTTCTTTCCGAATTAAATGTGAAATTATCTTCCTGTATCACTGGTTCCCTAAAGTGACAACCTCTTATTTTCCCAACCAGTTCTCCATCTGTTGAATTTTCAAAGATCTCCCTATAATCTCCTTCTGAGGCCATCTTTAGTAGTTGGAAACACTTGCAAAATTTAAAAAAAAAAATACATCAATAACTTCATCCTCTCCAAATTTTACCAGAATGGTGCTGAAACATGAAATTCACAAAACTTCAGTTCCATGCATAGAGCAAATAGGATGCAAATACAATTGACCATGGCAAATGGTCCTTCTGCCTCATTGTATGGCCCCAATTTTTTTGTCCCAGCTAACACTAATCCTAACACAAACTTTGCCTTCTTGTTTTATGAAGAACTTTTTTTTGCATGTTTAATCTTATTCCTGACAGTGGACAAGTGGACAGAAGACATAAGCTAGAACAAAAATCATCAGGCTGTGAACTTCAGTTCCCTGTTGCACGCTGTGTATTTTGATTTTTTTCATAATTTCACCCTTGAACCATCTTTTTAAAATCCCAAAGTCACATCAGTCCATTTCTCTGAACTCTTCTCTTTTCCCCCAGCTTATTTTTTATTTGAAACAAAAATAAATCCCAGCTATTTTCAGCTGAAAACATCTAGAAACAAGTATGAAATTTCAGTTCCTAGGTGATTCAAAAAGGGCAACACATCACGAGCATTTCTGACAACTTTCAGTGAACCCCTGACATTGGTTATCACCCAAACATCTTTCAGAGATATTTCTGGCTCATTTCCATGAGATCTTTGACGAGGTTACCTCAAAATGTTTAAATGACAAATATACTGAAACCCTGGGCTTTCCCTCTTCTGTAGTTGGTGTTTATCTTCATTATTCACAGACAACTTTTCTACAGTTTTCATTCTGCACACCAAAAAACAGTTTAATTTTTTTTTCTGCCACTGATTTCATGGTGACCAGCAGACTTAAAAGAGTTCTTGAGAAAATCCTCACCTCATTTGGAAAACCACCAAAAATCCCATTTCTTTCCTCTCTGCAACAACTTCTTGTGACACTTAATCTTTTCAAAAACACAAGATATTTACTTTCAATAGCTCTATGTTCTCTTTGTAGTTAATCTTACTTTTGCTTACTCTTTCCTTATTACTAGTTACCATTATTCACCTTCTTCAGCTCCTCAAGGACCGCTTCTCAGGAAACCATAAAATGTCAGAACATTGCAATTTCTCATGCATGTTGGAGAAATTTAAATATGCAAATGAATTTATTGTATGCTGTGCTGAAATATCTGTACCAGAAAGCTGATTGCTTCATTACTAAAGGGCCAATGAGATTCAGCTTGACATTTAGCTGGCCATAAGTCATTGCTCAAATTGTACTTTGCAGTGGGAAGTTCAAACTGAGAAACTATCCCAAGTAAAAATGTTGATGTTCTGATAATTAACATTTTAGTAGGGTTTTTTTGAAAATGCCCTATGACTCTTTTCTGCAGACTTCCCTAAGAGCTATGTAGAGCCTCACTTGAGGGAAAATAGAATTAGGCAGGATTTAAGAAGTCCCACTGGCTACTTCAAGCTCTATCTTCACTTCAAAAGGAAACTGAAGCCCTTTACACCCTTTTTTATTGTTTAGTTTTGTACCAAGATTTCCTAATATTTAACAGAAGTGCTGGAAATCCAAAGCAGCTTTGAACAACCAGGGAACAATGTAAAGCCAGAAGTGAAAATATTTAAAAGAAAAGCAAAGAGGATTTCAAATCCATTTTACACAGCTGCATCTCTGTGACAGTTTATTAAGCTGCAAGGCAAGGGATTTTTTTTTTCCCTTTCTGAAATATTTACCATAAGCTAAACAGAATTGTCACTGGGTCTCAAGCCACTGCTGTTGGAAAACTGAGCATTAGCATTCTCACATGAGAACATTACTTGGTTGATCCTCAGAGCTAAAGGGTGAGCAAAATCAGATCCAGATGGGATCCAGATCTGTGAAGGAACTGAAAATGGGAGAAAAACTGGAGAGAAGTAACAGGCTTTATGCATTAATGGACAGAAAGCAGCAGAGAATTTGCCATTTTTGCCAAAAGAGTTCAGAAAAATGGACTGATGTGACTTTGGGATTTTTTTTCTCAAGAGTTTCCAACCTTTGATGATGTACTAAGCCGAAAACACCAACATTTTAATCTTTTCAGAGAAACTGAACAATTTCATGAGGGTTTTCTCTTTGAGAAAGTGCCCACCTTGGGTGAGGAAAGTAATGTGTAAAATAATGGCCTGGAGGGGTTATTTCTGAAACCACTAATGTAAGGTATGATCATTTAAATTGCATTATTCCCAAGTGCTGTATTAGTGGATTTGATAGAAAAGCAGAGACACAAACCCCTTCTCGTCCCAGCTAGCCTGTCACTGGAAATATCTCTCCCAAAACCAAACACCAACCAGTAAGCCTTTAAGAGACCTCATTCTTCTAACTAAATCCTTCTGAGCTCAATCCTGGTTGAATTTGCAGTCATGTGAAATAAGTGTGCATAACAACAAAATAAAGCTTTGGACCTCTGAACTGGGCATTTACTTCAGTGGGTCAGTTCTGACAATAAACTAACCATGACAGTTTTATTTCTGGTTTTATTTCCTGCATGTAACCAGGGCAGCTGTATGGAGTACAGGAAAGAAGGGAATCAGGGGAAAACACCCAGCAGCAAGAGGCAAATCCCACCAGCCTGATTCCTGCAAACTTCTGCAGAAGTTAACAAACCACCTCAGTCAATCAGACATCACGCCCTCACAATTTCCCTTGGTGAAGTCATTGTACTTCATGTGTGTGCCACACAGTCAGGCCCTGGAATAAAGATATTGACCTTGAAAAGCTTGTTCCTAATTAAAGTTACCCCCTCTGAAAGCACACAACTAGTTCTGGCACCTTTGGCCACTTGTGGCTATTAACTGCTACCTGAAAAAGCCTTGCAACAGAGTCTGCAATTAAATGTTCTGTAAAGTTCTTCTCCTTTTAAATGAGTAAGAAATTGTGCACAATATTTATTGCATTCTTTGGAGTCCTCTGGAAATATTTTCAACCCTTAATTAGGCTTAACCAGAGAGAATAAACCCCTATGATGCTGATAGAAAAAATTGACATTAATTACTGCACAGAAAGTCAAAGGTTTCATCATAGTATGTCAAATCTCTAAGAAGCTATTACATGGGGTCTAAGAAACTGAAATATAACCTATGTCATGACTTACTGGTAGCACTAATTTTTCCTATTATATATTCTATTTCTATAAATTAATTTGTGCTGGAACGTAGTCAAGCATAAATTGCTGTGTTCTCTCCTTACAATAACATGTGCACGTTCCTCTGATATTTTCATGGTCATCACAGAACCTTCAGCTTCTTACTAAAGGCTGAACAGAACTCCAACCCTTTTTTTTTTAGTACAACTTTTTCTTTTGGGGGGAAGTTGTGAGGTTGAAGAATGGGGATGCTGAACAGGAATTTTCTTTTCCAACCACTTACGACTTCGATGAAACTAATGGATTTAATATCTTTTGTAAAATGTTGCATCAGCAGGAAAGGGACATCATCATTGTCATCTATTTGGTATACCAGGCTCCAGAATTCAGAATATGTTTGAAAATCCAAGCTAAATTAGTAAAATGAAAGAAGGAGAATATCTTTGAAAAGGAAGAATCAAGGCATTGATTTAATGCAACAAACAATATCAGAAAACTGATGTTTATGGGAAAGTCTTTCCTTTCTGAAAACAAACAGTGGAGACAGGGAAGAACTTGGGGAGTGTTCCCAGGATACTACACCCATTCAAAGAACAAGAACTCATTTTTATTTCCAGCATGACCAGCACTGAAAAGCTCTCATGTGACCCATTGTTACTGAAAACCTCATTGATTTGTTTCTCTGTTTGTTTGTTGGGGTTTTTTTAATATTGACATAGTGATGATAAGGATATTCACTGGTCATAAGAGGGTGGAATAATTACCTAATTAAGTCAGCACTGCAGGAAATGAGGCAAATACATGAAATATGCATGGGAAATGGATCACTTTGTTTTCCTGGCTTCTACTCTGCTGTTTTTATCTCACATGCTAAAGGGGAGGAGAGAGGCTGGAGGAGAAAAAGGAGTGGGAAAGCAAGAGCAAGGAGGGCTGGTGAGCTGCATCTGCTTTGCAACCTAAAATAAAAGATTAAATAAATAATGAAAACCAACTTCAATTTCAACTGGTTAGTGTTTCATGACGGATATATTCATTATATATTTCAGTTTTTAAAACTAATATTTTTTCATATGTAAGCAATTGCTAAAACAATCCAATGCAGCTTTATAAAATTACCAAGACTTAAAACTGAGGTACACCAGTGCCATATTTAACCCATTCACTGAGTTCTAAACACTTAGGAATTCCTGACATTATTGCATGCCTGTTTTTCAGATTTATAAATAGAGGCCTCTGGTGCTGAGGAAATTATTTTCCTTGTTTTTCTCTGTCTACATTTGTAACCCTACCACTCTGGTTACACTGGTAACTTTCTGATTATTCTAGATTATTCTCTGCTTTTCAGAACACTCTCTGGAGCCTGGCAAGCTTTTAATTCAGTCTCACTGGGCCCATTCAGTGAAGGAAAGAAAAAAACAAATGGCTGTAGGATACAAAAAATTGGATAAACCTACTTTTAACCTGTTGGAGAAGTTTTTCATTGAAACTTCCCTTATTGAACTCCTTTGTTTAGTCAAGAAACACAGAAGATGAAAATAAAATGAAAAACAAATATTACAATAAAAAATTAGCTGCAAAAGAAAGATCATGAGTACCCTGTGCTGAAGTCCCATTAACGAGCCAAAGTGATGGGAAAGTCATCACAGAAACTTCTGAATAGGAAAGGGGGAGGAGTGAGGTGCCAAGAGTGATCTCTTTATACACAAAGGTGTTTCTTTTGCATGCAATACACTGCCCTGAACACAAATGGATGAAACAGCCCAGTTCATGAGAACAAGAAGCACTAACATCAGCATTCCAGAGAATGTCCCTGAGAAATTCTGCACCCCTTTTCATACCTAATGCAGAAGTGATGCACACAGAGTAAATCTTCATATATTTACCCTCAGCAATACCAAAGAACATCAAAAATTGAACTGATCTCAAAATAAACAGCATATTTACTTTGAATGAAGGAAAGGAAGTATCTTAACAACAGGTTTCTAGCAGCTTTTCACCTCTATAGTACACCTTGGTTGCATTTTCTCTGTTTTTCTAAGTTATCAAATGAGCTAAACTTGAAACCATTCTACCAGTGAAAATATTGGATCAACTCAAACCATGGTTCATTTGACTCAGACACTAATTTTATCAGAGTGGGTTCAGTTAACCAACAATTGGGAGTGATCTTTTTGGTAGCCCTCACTTAGCCCACTCAGAGAGGGGATATTTACAAATATTTGTCTTGCATTTTCAGCACACTCATCCAAGCAAGAACAATTCCAGACAGTGAAGAACAGTGCAAAAAAAGAGCCTTCTCAGTGATGGATCCTTCCTTTGAGAATGTTGACCCTACAAGGACCACAGAAGTGCATCACAAGAGCAGGCTTCAAAGTCATCCTCTAGCATCTTTTTCGCATGCTCTGCTTCAAGATTTCACCAACTTCACTTTTCCCTTGTCACCACAATCAAGGGTGCAGTTCAAGCAGAGGACATCACAATCATGGGGAAAGTCTCTGTGTTCCATGTACTGCAGGATTCCACTTTGATGGGTTTGTTTTACAGGTGTACACAGGCTGTGAGGCTCTCATTAAACCTTTTCCATTGCTATTTGAGCTTCTGCATGAAGCCACCACAAAGAAACAATTTCAGTCTTGTTTTTCCCCCCCTCTCTCTGTTAATTATCAAGTGTCTGACTGATTGCTCACGATTGATGACTGCTGGGGAGAAGATTCAGCACGTGTTAATGGGTTGGGTGATGTGAGTGACACAGAGGAAAGAAGTGGCCCAGAATTGCATCAAAGTATGATTGCTGATGTTGCCTGTAAATGGTTTTACTCATGGTGGAGTGTGCATGAGCCTGTATTATCAACTGAAAATGGAAATTTCCATAGTGCATTACTATAGAGATCAAAAAGAAGTTTTAAATATTTCCGTAAAGAAAAGACTCACTGGAACTACAATCAAGATCTATATTTATAAGTAGGTAAATACAAGACTGTGCACATTATATCAAATTATTAAAGAAATTAGAAAATCAAGCTAGTTTTGTGCTAAAATGTGTATTCATTTTGAAATATTGTTTATAATTACTTATTTGATAGCACACATCTATACTTGTAAAGCAAGATAAGTTTGATGCAACCATCTCCTATAAATTATCAAATAAGCAACTTCTGAATCTCTTGTCGTCATTTCATTCCTATAATTGTTACTGACATTAGTAAAATCCTAATTTGGAACCCCTTGAAATTTCCACAGTTCTCTGTTCAAAGGCTGATACAATAAATGAATTCCAATCCCAAAGTTTGAATCATTTTAATCTAAAACTAGTAAAAAGAGAATTTCCCAAATTAAGTATAACCCAAAATCTGTTGCCTTTACAAAGCTACAGTAATTGTTTACTGTTTGTAATGAAATTATTTTAAGGTTTTAGAAATGGAAATTTCAACTTACAGAAGCATGAAGCACCATATGCTCATCACATCAAGAACTGTTTAGAAAAGAGTTTTATTAAAAGTAGCTCTTCTGTTTTTAAAGCAGTTACTAATAGCAGGTATAAAATTCAAACATGCTTTCAAGTTCCAATAGGATTTCCACTTGTACATCAAGTAAAAGCTTTTTTAAAAACCCATCCTCTTCTCCCTACCACATTGGAAACTCTTGGTGAAAACCTCTTGCTGAAATGGATTCTTTTTGCACTTGAGTCAAAACAATGAACTCTTTAAACACAAGGAGTGTGTACTAGATTCTGAACTCTGCTATGGGAGCAAAATTATTTTAGTGTAATGCAATTAGTGAAAGCTTTTACTTTAAATAGGAACAGCAAGATAGACATCTGTCCTTTACTAAACTTCAGTTTGTTCAAGCTGAAAATCCATTTCAGTGACTTCAAGAAAACTGGTAGTCAAAAGAGAGATTTTTACAGGGAAAGGGAATGGGAAAGGGATTTGTCCTCATAGCTGCAAAAATAAGAAACTTGTGACAGATGAATATGAGTTTTTGATCAAGTTAGAGGTTCCAAAAAAATTAATTTCCTTCCTCTCTTACTCAACCAGACAAGTAAAATAAATATTCTTGCTGCTTTCAGTAGTGACTGGGTACAGCTTCAATACTTGTAACAAAACCTAACAATGAATGCTAAAGAAATAGGGAAACTAGTGAATAAACAAGGCATATCAATGATCTTGGCAATAAGTTGTTGAGGTCAAGCATTAAGAAACAGGAATACACAGTAGGAGCATGGCTTTTTATGCTGTATCCCAAACAGCCCAGAGGATGCTATCCTGGATTACATTTTTCTCTAAAGAGGAATTTTACAACATCTTGCTAAAGTGGCAGTCAGAAACGATGATTTCCTGACAGTAATGTGTGCCCATCACAAATCAAGCTTTCTGAAGGCAGTAGTTCCAGTTGCTGTGTATCCCATGAAGAATGGCAGATTTATAGAGGAAAACACTGGGAACCACCGCACTTAAATATTGTGGTACAGAGCACAGATTTCTGTTGTTTAAGTCTGAACAGGTGGTTTTTGGTTTTTTTTTTAGGTACTCCAAAGAAAAAGGATCTGCAAAGGACATGCATAGCTGAAAAATACAAACAAACACACACACATATCTGGCACGCATACATTTGTTGTGTCCATTACACCAACAGATTTTTACTTCCCTAACTTATCAGATTGCATCACAATCATTTCCCAACTTCACTACAAAATTAAAAAATTTTTGCTGCTAGTATTGTTGTACATATGTAAGAGGCTGACTACAAGATAGAACATCTCTATAACCTTTGGCAAATAACATTTTGTGTAAGGATATTCCAAGTACTAGTTCCCATCCTTCTTTACTCCTTTTTTTTTTCTTTTTCTTTTTCTTTCTTTTTTCTTTTTTTTGGGCAAAACATCAGTTATATTCCAGTTTGGAGACTTAAATCTTTGGGGAATTTGTCTTCATGACAGCAGTTTCTAATAAACAATGTAGTCTCATGGTTCTTACTAATGAAAGAAGACATTTCCATGGAATGAAAAGGTATAAATGTAAAGGGAGAAAAAGAAGTTTCTGTTTCTGAGCTCCAAGGCTAGAGCATTTAAAGCATTTAATGGTATTTATTGAAAAATGCTTATGTGTATTATTTTGAAAAACAAATATTTTTTCTAAGGGAAAATTAAAACATTTTATTATTATAGCTGCAAACAATGCATTTACTGAATATTTCTGTCAACTACACACACAATCCCACATCCAATGCACCACTCAGCAAGCCAGCAGTATATTATTGCCTTTTCAAGGACGTGTTAGGGACCAAAATAAACAGGAGTCAAGAGGGAGAATGTTACAGGAGGAAAATGAGTTATATTTGCACAGCCTGAAAGAACAAAGCAGAATTTTGGTAGAAAGCTTTGAAGTACTGTCAGATGAAAGAAGCAAAACCATAAAGTTTAATGGCAGAGCTAGATGGAGAATAAATTATGAGTGAACTGGACTAAATAAGATTCTTAGAGCAGTTTAATTGACTAAATGACCCTGTATTTCCAATGCTATTAGCATAGTCACAGTATGCCTAAATACATGCATCAAAATCATGTTAATTTTCTATAGTCATTCTTCAAAACCAGTTCTACAAAACTATGTGAGTCCAAAGTAATGTTTGCCAGTCTCCTATTCTGGAGGGTTTTGTTTTGTTTTGTTCTTGAAATCAAGCCTATAAATACCATTTATTGCTTTTAGATAACTTGAAGAATTGTTAGATCAAGCAGAAAAGTGAAAAATTGATTAGCAATGCAGCGTTATCAACTTCAGGCCATCATCATCACCACTTCTGATAACTTCCGTAAGTCTGACATTGGATGTGATCATTAGAACATCTCTCTGGTCTGCCTAGAATTTAGGATTTACATTAATCAAGGACCAGGCCAGACTTCAAAATTCAGTCCTCCAAAATAATCTCTAGGGATCCTTCTTTCTAGCCCCTACCATTACTGCTTGCTTCATGCCTCCAGATCTGAGAAGCTTTAGGCCTAATTAATTTTATCCCATCTAATGTAACTAACTGCCTGTGTTCTCATTACCTGTGTAGGTACCTAATCCCACTAAGCTCTTTCCTTTCTTGGTATCTCATGGCAATAATTTCCATCAGCTAATTATCTGTAGGGTAGAAAAATGCCTCCTTTAAATCTCTGTCACGTCTCTCAGCACGAGCATCCCTTAATCTCCCACAGTCCCACAGCCAATTTTGTACCCCTCAGAAATCCCTTGCTTGGTGTTCAAACCCCCAGAAATTTTTCTGAGAAGCCTCATGGTTTTTGGCCACTGCTTCTTCTCACTGAATAAACTTGGATCCCAGTGAAGACATCCAGAATTTCCCTTTGCAAATTCACCTGTAACATTTTCTTAGCATCCAAAGAACCTGGCCCTCTGTGTTCCCCAAAGCAATCACACTTTTCATCTGCTGATTTTGGTTTGCATGTCTGTGCCTTCAGCTGACCAGTTTCCATGGGTCTAACATCAGTTGTTACTCTCCCTCTCTTTTTTACCTTTCCTTGTCAGCGCTCCAGACCAAAATGACTTTGTGACTTCACCTGTATGTAATGTTTCTTCAACTCCTTCTCCAGAAACTGACCTCCCCCTAACAAGGTTGCTTATTTTTCCCATATCTTCCTGTCCTTACTGTCTTCTTTCTATCTTCATGTAATGATTTTTCAGACAAACTTTTCCATACCTTTTAATAAGGTTTTATATTTGAATAGTAGGTTCTGACTGAACTATGAACCCCGAAGGAAGAAAGCAAAGGAAATGCCAAACTTATAAAATAGAGAGCCTCTACTGGTCTAAGATGACCAAAATTTTGGAAAAGAGAAACTGGAAGAACTTTCTGCAGAGTGCACAGCATGGTTTATCTTTAGGCTTAATGGTGAATAAATCTGCTGTAATTGTATAGCATTCATTTTTTCAAAATATTTTGGGGAGAAACCAACCATCAAAGTCTTTATACATCATTGCTACACACCTCATTTCTTCTCTACTTCATTAGGAAATACTTGTAGATGTTATCTATGGCATGTGAGAATTCTTTTTTAAAAATTGTTTTGATTATGCTTCTTAAAAATTGACATAATCTCTGATGGCAAGATGCTAATTTAAAAAAAAGATACTCAGTTTCTTTTATTATATCTAATTTGTCAGAATGGCACATCAAGTTAACAATTTTAAATTATATTTGCTTGAAATACAGGCAGACTATAATTAAATATTTTTTGTGCAAATGGGGCTTGTAAAAGTAGACCAAAAGCTATGACTGTACTCTCAACTAAGTTTCCTTGATCTAGACACATTTTGTGTTTTCATACACGTGCCTGAAATGCTAATTTACATTTTTTCTGTTTTCCTCTAGTAGAGGACACTCTTTTTGTCAACAAATCTGCTGTTAAAATTAAGAACACACTGTAACAGAATTACCTTTTCAATTGTAAAAATCATATTGCCTTGGGGACACCTGAGCCAATAAGAAACATATTTAATAAATAAAGTGTAGAGCATAATTTAATTTGAGTAATTATGCAGAATCCTGAAGGGCCATGATGCTCTGCATTACCAACAGGAAAATCTTCTGGGAGACACAGTAAAATACTTTGCATCAACAAAGCTGGACCCCACCATCAAATAATGGATTAAGTGGGTGTTGTGGTTTCATGTTAGCCACCGTGAAGAAAATTAAGGCTACCCCTGCCAAAGCAGTACAGTAAATAAAATAAATACTCCATAAAATAGAGTAAAACTCTTTATGGAGAAGGTAATTAGCTATAGATGGCAGTGATTGTCCCTCTGTGCTAGGTACTAGCCCAGGCCACACATTTCCTCTTCCTTTCCTTCCTTGGATTCTCTACTGTATTAAGGTCATTTCAAAGATACATCATTAATGTAAGTACTCCCAACCTGAAAGTCTAAAATTCTCTGTCTCTCACAGGATCAGTATTTCAGGTTTGTCACTGTCATAGATGCACAGTCTCTGTCAGTCACGGATGTATTTGCTGAGGAGAAAGGTCCAGCCCCTCTTCAGGGCACTGATTTCTCTTTGAGAGGATTTACCTCTTCTGACAGAGAAAGTGCCTTGCATCTGAAGAGAAAACAAAACACAGCAGCTTACAAAATGAGATTTTAGAATAATTTAGTCCATCTAAGTAGCCAAAGCCATTAACAAATCAGGTCATTAAGCTCTCGTGAAAGAAGCTGTCTGCACTGTATTATTACCTCTAAAATCACAGTTTATTGCCCTAGTTTACAGAATGTAAAGAAAAATTCTTCAGCAAACAGAGATGGGAAATGTATTATGCAATCCAAACCCAATAGTCTGAAATTCATTAGTGCTCCCCCAAAATTGATACAGATACTGTGTGTCTTCCTTCTGGCCGCTCTGATACTCAAGTTATATCCAAATCTATTCTGATATTCATTTTTATTTATAATCTCTTTATGGCATCTGAAATAAAACTATTCAATGTTAACATTGCAGAGGTTAGAATAATTCGATAGCAGCTACTAGGATTCTTTTTCTTCCATGTCACAAATAAAACACCTCAAAGATAATTTGGGTATCTCTAGAAGACCACAAGAAATAAGAAATACTGTGAGTGATTATTTGTCCTAATAACACTAGCAAGCATCTCCTCTCGAAAACTACACATTTCTGCACAATTACTTTGATTAATTGAATTTAATTTAGTTTCATCCAAGAAGTCCAGACAAAGGTTAAAATATTTTGAAGTGGATCATCTATTGAAACCATTGAAAACTGCAGAACACATATTCTGCAGTTTTAGCTTTTCTGTGGAGGTCCATCAACCTCTAATGGCAATACCATAGAGAGTGGTGGCCAAAGCAGGTTTGTTTTCATGAATCACTTCAAAATTTTGATGGACCGCGCTGATTTTATCTCGAATAATTGATAACCTCATGTGTATTTTAAGAGGTTGTCAGTCATTTGGTATAAACATAAATGCTGCTACAGAAACAGGCCAACAAGAACTACAGTCCAGTCTCTAAAAAACCATTCATCAATTTTAAACATAAAGTTAAAACATGGCAGTCTGTAGCAGCTTAGTTCCAAAACAATAAACCATCTGCCTCATTAAACCATCAAGACTACTCATCCTTTACTTCTTTTTGGCTGAATCTGTTCTTCTCAAAACTGTGGAGCTGTAGCCATGCCTAATTCTCCATTCTTTCAGGAGCTGCTCCTCCTCTGAATAACTGAGCCCCATCATCTGGCTCTCTCCCTCAGTACCTGATGCCCACCCCTTGCAGCTGGAATTCCATTATTCCTTTCACACTTAGGAAGGTGAATACCACAGGCAGAGACTAGCAGGGGAAAGTAGTTCTTATTCTAGTGGGCCCTGACAGAAAATATGTATTTTCACAAGAAATAAGAAATACTATAAATGATTCTTTATCCTAATATAGAGACTAGCAAGCATCTCCCCTCAAGAAGTCTTTTCAGCTAGTTCAATTGAAACACTGCTAATATTCCCTTAGGAAACTCCATCAAACAAATATCACACCTTCTAGAAAGCACTCTGGATTTTTGTTAGCCAGAAATTTACCTGCTACATGATGAAGATTTTGTTGCAGAATGGATGGAAAAAATATTGATAGGAAAAGTAAAAATACATCAAAATATGTTTAGAATTAAATATAAATTTCTTTTCCCTGGAATAGAATGAGCTGGTTAATCTACAATGTGTGGCCTAAAGTATGAGCCAAACAAGACTGGAGTGGTAAATCTTATCCAGAATAACAAATAGCTCAGAGGTTTTATATCAACACTATCAAAATAACAGAAAACTTCAGAATAATTCCAAGTGACACTGGAATAAAAGCCCAACAATTATCAGAGGCAGCCAGAAATGTTTAGGATTGAGTTCCTCAGGGGGAAAAAAATCTGCAGAGAGCCCTCAGATTTTGTGGAGGAAACATAATTTCATGAAATTCCCAGAGAACTCTTCTTGCATGTCTGTGACAAATATTTGGCTAAGAGCTGCTTAAGAATTGGAAAAAACAGAGACTCCTTTATCTCAGTGGACAACCTAGAGCAGTGTGTACTGTGTTTACCTGCAGAAAGTTTAGATTTGCTTTTGGAATTGTGCCCGCATGCCCAAAATGGGCAAAGCATTTAAAGGGGACCACCTCCTCAGCACTGAGGGAAAACAGCAGCTTAATCAAAATGGTTTATTTAGATATGTAAATATGATGCTTTCAGTTCCTTCAGTAACACTGGTGATGTAGGCTCAGTTTGTAATTCACACTAAACTCTATATTCTGAGGAAATATTGCTGGGTTATTGCCCTCTAGGCATAGCATTTGTCAGCAGGATGTAATTCAAAAGGGGGAAAGCCAGAAGAGAAAAAAAACAATCAAACAAGCAAGAACCTGTTGTCAACTTTTTTTTTTGTTCTAATATACAAAATATACAATAATATACAAAGTTTCTTGTTCTCTCAGAAATAACTGGAGCCCTACTAGTCTTGACACCGTAAATAAACAGGATAACAGTGCTTTCAATGCTAACACTGGACTCTATTAATAAAACACTGAAGAGAATTGGACTCAGGATAGATCCTGCCCTGAACAAAAACCCCTAATCTGGCAATGCACCACCCAACAAACAACTTTAAAGTTTGATCTTGTTTAATGAGCAAAATGCTGATTAGCTCCCCTTGCTCTGAGAACTAAGGGGGTTTTGAGGAATTTATGAAAATCAGATCTTCCTTGATCCTTCATGCTGTGGGAAAAGTAGTCTTGGACTCCTATAAAGACCATGCCACTGCTACTGACTTGGAGTTCTGTGAATGCTTTTTATTCCAAATATTGGTGGTTTAATCAGAAAATTTAGTGAGCTATTTTATTCCATAAGACTTCATCTACCTTTGGAAAGTCCCTTCCCTCCCTCTCTGTATTTACAATAGCTATGGTTCCATTTTGTTCCATAGCAGCCATTCACTCCTGAAAATTCCAGTTCCTTTTTTCATAGTAGTGATAGATGCATCCAACAAGCCACAGAAAACTAAACTTGACAACATTTTCTTCTTCTAACTCAATTTCTGATCTGTTTCTACATTGACTCTTTTTCTCCAGTTAACAAAAAATGCTGTCTCTGAGCTCGTATCAATTTTAATATTTACAACCTGCCAAAACGATTCGCATTCCTTACTGAAACCTTAGCTCATGTGTTTAATTGATCAGGCCCCAAATCCCTTTCTTTCATATGAGCATTAAATCAATCTCTTAGAGCTGGCAACATCCCTCACAGTAGGTAAAAAGACATTTTTAGTACAGATAAAAGAAAAATACCTAATTCCTGTTTAGTTCGGCTTTGATCAATTATATCAACTTCACTTCTGAAGCTTCAAGAGACCTTAGACAAATAATTAGCTGGAAGGAAGAGGCAATGCTGTGACAAGAAGCTGTTTGTTGTTCAGCATCAGTGCCAGGCTCCATCTCTCCTTGTGAGCACACACAGAACCACCTGCCTCAGCTGGAGCCCCCCACGTGCTCCCAAAGGTGAGATTCCAGTGCTGCACAGAATCCCACAGCCTCCTTATCCTTCCCCACCTCTGTGCTCCCAATTTACTGACAGAACAGACAAAAGGCAAGGGCAAGTCTAAATTCACTCAGTGAGAAGAATTTAAGTGGGGATGAATGGGGCTTGACAAGTTCTGAGAGGTTTCTCCAGAAATCAAATAAAAATGGTTGGTGAAAACAGAAAGCTTAAGACAAATTATTTTAGGTAAATAAATACAGCTTGCTACGTGCCCAAGGACTATAGTAATGCATTGTCTCCTGACAGCTTTATACTCCATTTCAAAGAGTGAAAGATTCAAGCTGAAGACAGAGGACACAAGATTCTCCAGCCTTGAGTGATCCTGCCAGCCATGAGACAAGTAGCCCTGCAGGACCAGTGCTCAATGTCCTGTTAACTGAATGCCAATGAAAAATACAAGAAAAAATTGTGGTTTTATGCTTCCATTAATCACCTTGCTCCTTTCTATCAGCCTTATTTATTTAACATAACCACACAAACACACAGACTTAACTGCAGGAGGAAAGCCAACCCACAAATTCTTGCAATTCATTGGGTAAGATATTCCAAACTGAAGTGGCCAGAAAGGTTTTATAGCACCTTGGGCAGCTTTAAATATCCTCACTTACATCTGATCCTTCAGACAGTATAGTTAGGCCAATTTCACCTTTAATTTCTCACTTTTATAAAGCTTGACTCTTCCACCTCAGCATATCTTAAAAACTGAAGGCATTCCTTGCAATAATAAAAGAACTGCTTTCAAGGATACAAGAGATAATTTGATCATTCTTTAAAACAGGAAGTTAAACCTTTTTACTGTGGAGTTGATGGCATAAATTTATATCAATATAAAAATGCTCTACTGCACCTTTATTATCATTTTGAAATACTGACTTCTTACAGTTGGTCTGAAACTATGAGGCAAATCCTGAGGTCAGAATTTGATAGGAACATCTGCCTTTTCTGTCAGTCATTACCAAAATGATTTATTTTAACACTAGTAATTTAAGGGTTAGGTTTAGTTTGAGATCAGATTCAGTAATTTTTGGTTGATTTTAGTAAAATGTATTTTTATCATGTTAAGAATAGTTCCAGACCTTGATGGACAAGGATTCATTTGAGTCTCATATTTAAAGGTAACGTGATATGTGCTTACACTCATACATTTATTTCTTCTTCTATTTTGTTTGGTTTTTAGTGAAACACAAATATCTTCTTGTTTACTGAATATAAAACAAGAGAAGGATAACATCTCTTTGCAAGCACATCTGGGTGAGCAGGCTTTGCTCCTCTGAGTAATTCTTTCAATAGAGCTACTCACTTGAAAAAGCAGTTCATGTGGGTGTGCAGTGAGTTACTGCACAGTGAGGATTGTTATCCAGTCATACAGATTTTTACTATTTCCCAGAAGTCTTACTAGAAGATGATCATGAAATAATTTCTCTGTATCCTCTTGCTGTCACTCTTTTTCCATTTCTCTCATCCCCTCCCCACCCCCAAGCTGTTCACCACTATAAAAAAAATAGTTACAAATTCCAGATTTGTATAAGAGTGGCTGAAAGTTGAAAACTTCTTTCCTCTCTTTAATTGAAAAATGTCTGGGGTTTGTGTTTCTAGACCTAAAATCCAAACTGTTTCTTTCATGTGTCTTTTATGACATGCTTCACCCCAGAGCAAGTGCTTACACAGCCAGGAACAGGGAATTGTAGTGGAAGCAGGAACAAATGTCTCAGCTGCAGCAGTTCTGTCTGGCACGAGCATAACTGGTTTGGGTCTGAACTGGGAGCTCAAATCCTCAATCTCTCCATAAACTTAAAGGTAGTGTCATGTTTACAAAGGTAGTGAGAAGGTAAATTCAAGCTGCAGTTCAAAATAACAGGCAATGATGTGGCTGTGCTCTGAAAATGACAGGAGCAGAGTGTCAACACCTGAGGAGAAAAAGCATCTGTGATAATTGCAATGAAGCAGCTTTTCTAGAGCCAGCTTAGTGAAATGGAAAAAAACAAAAAAAGAAAAGAAAACATAGAAAGGAAAAGAATGAAAATTAAAAGGGGCGGTGGGGGGAAAGAGAGAGGGGGGGGAAAAAAGAGAGT
>LTAT01000455.1:50424-72605 GCA_003286495.1 Chlorodrepanis virens | reverse complement strand
ATACAAGGAAAAAGAAAGACAGCACAAGTCAGTCAGTCCTGCTTCTGAAAAGGTCAAAATATGGACATTTTAAGAGTCAGCTGAAACAAAGGAGAGTGATTGTATCCTTACAAATTGTCAGAAAAAAACTAGAAAGGAAGGACATGGTTAGGTTGAATTCATAAGAATTGTATATCATTCTTTTGTTCCTAAACAAAGGTTAAATCATGGTATTAGATGCATCAAAGATTTTGATCTTTTTCAGCATTCAAGGACTTGGGATGCTACAACAACAAAATAAAAATCAAACTGTCAATTTTTTTTTCTGTAAATATCAAAGTGATGACTGCTTAGAGAAAAACACAAGGTAACCACCCTGCTGGCACCTTTATTTCCTCTAATATGTCAGTTCTTTTGACATTTCATGGAGAAATATTAAAAATATTCAAAAATTTGCCTGGAAATTTACCTCTTCTGGGACGTCAGTTTGAAGGATAAGCTGCTAATGATGCATTACTTACAGGGAAATATTTGAAACTGACATACATAATTTATACTGTAAAGTCACCCACAAAACTGGTTTTTAACTCTTTTATTAGCATATTAAAAAGTGCTTTAGAAAGATGAGAATACAGAGCAGAGCCCACATTTTTAAGAGTCAAGGAAAAATACTGCACTTGAATCTCAAGCAACCAGGACAAAAGACTCTGGAAATGATGAATATATGTTCTGTGATTTAAAATAACTAAATATCAGCAAAAATTGTGATCTATACATGATAAAATCTTTCTATTGTAATGATGGTAATTATGAAATGATCCAGCAATACACTGATTCTTGATAGATTTGTGTGGTCTTGAAATCCTCTCCCTTTTGACCAATATGGCTTTTTTTATACAGGAAAGCACATCCATATCCACAGGCTTTGCTACTCAAGATTCGCAGCCATGATCAAGCAAAAATAAAACCAAACCAAACCAGACAGCTGAACAAACCAGGATTCTTAACTTTCACCTTGGTTATACAGACAAACAATTTTGAAGCATCCAACTGCTTGAAAATCTACAGAAAGCTGTACAGAAGGTGATGCATAATGAAGGGCTTGGAAGACAGTATGATAGAACTGGTCTACTTAAAATATTTTGAAAAGGGACAGCCAACAGGTTTTCTTGTTGGCTTTTCACAAATTGTTGATTGGGAGTTTTTTTGTTGTTTGTTTTTGGTTTTGTTTTGGTTTTGGTGGTTTTTTTTGTTTTGTTTTTTATTTTGGTTGATTTTATTTTTTTTCCAGAAGATTCTTCAGCTGAGGAGAAAGTGAGCAGAGGATAAAAGCTTGGAAGCCAGGGGAGCTAGAGCAGAAGTCACCCAAAGAGGAGTGTGAGAGATTCCTCACAATCTGATGATCTGTGATCAGGGGTATTGACTTCATGTCTGGCTCACTGCTTACTGAAAGATCATAAACTGGTTTAAGATGCAGTAAGAATGAAACATCTTCTTCAACTTACATAAGGAACACATTCAATAAATGCTCTGTGGTATTGGGAAATTGCTGTTTGTGCTATCCCCAAAACCTCTTTCACTTTAATGTTGAGAACATGATAATTTTCAGTTTATTTTTTTAAATTGTCTCTCTGTAGGTGAGGAAAACCTATCTTGGATCTGAGACTAGTCCACAGGAAGAATGATTCTGATTTATACATACACAGATTTAATTATCACTCAAGCAGGCACAAGGAGACCATTCTCCTTGTGAGCTCATATGCTCCCATCAGAAATCAAAGCTCCTCCCAGCACTACCATCCTCAAAATACTTACAAACTCCAAAATCAGGAAAATACATTCTAGCATGTTTTCTGTAGCTGTAAAGGAGGCATCAAGTTGAAAATCGTAGAAAGGTGCAGAGAGAAAAAATTAACCTCTAGCAGAACAGCTGCTGTAGCCCACTGAAGGAGGTGGATATTCTTGATGAAGCTTGTTTTAATTTTGGTGTTGCTAAATACCTCTGAATTCCAAGTGTCAAATTTTCTTGGAATGATAGTCTCATTCTGGCACGTGTCAGACATAACAAAACTGCTATTTCTTATCAGCACAGATAAAACAGCAGCGTCTGGTAGATCATGGCTGCTTAAGAGGATGGTGGGACCTTCAGAGACAATGATTCACACTATTTTTGGTACAGCATGATGTTTGAGGCAATTTCCCTGAACACTCCTCCAGATCTCTAGATTTCTATAATCCTGAAGGAAATGAAGGATTCATTTGGGCAAGAATGGAAATGCCATCTGATGAGGCAGAGCAGCCACTTTCTTTGATTTTGGTACTGAGATCTCTTAAAGAGGATAGGTTCTTAGAAGAGACAGCTTAGGGAAAAGGAAGCAGGTGTTTGTTCTACCATCCAAAAGAGAAATTCCACATAAAAATGCCTAAAAATTGTAACTGTTGGGTAATATTTATTTTTTCCCTTGGCTATATAATTTTTTTTCCAGTCTAAGAGCAAAGTACAGCAATGCCCTGGAGTTGTTGATTTTAGGTTCATTGTTTTAAGTGCCTATTATGGATATGGAAAAGCATGAGAAGGGAAAAAAAAGGGATTAAGTACAGCCACTCATGGTAAAGCTTCATAGGAGAAGAATTCTTCTAAATGCTAGGAAGTGCTATCCAAAACCAACCATTCTTAGAAAACAGCATGGCTTTATGGAAAGGCATAGAGACAGAGAAGGTACCAAAGTGTAGATGTGCTTATTTTGCAGAATGCTTATCACGCTGAGAGAATACGATGGTAGTAGATGAATCTTGCAAGGACTTTTTGTTATTATTTTATGTAGGTTAGCTCTGTAATAACAATAATTTTAAACTAGCAATGTTTGCTACCTGTCCTGTGCATACAGTTTACGGCTCTGCCTGCCAATTCATTTAATTTCATTCCTTTCATTTGATATTTTGCTAGCACTAAATTTCAGTGGGCATTTTCAGTGAGGACCACACATACCAAAAAGTGGTGCCTAAATTCAGCTGTCATTACCTGATGTTGCAGAACCTTCTTGGCACCAAAATCAGCATTTCCTGGCTATGTCATTGTGTGTATCACCCTCAGGGCAGCCACCCTTTTGTGTTTATGTTCAAAGGAATATGGCAAACATGGATTAGGTGCATCGCAGGGTCTACCTCTTTGCAAACACTCTTCTTTTCTACTCATATGCCTGCAAAATCTGTCTCTGCCCTGGGGATGATGCATCCTTCAGTGACCTAGAAAGGAGGAATCTTTACTCCCTTCCCTCCTCTGTAATTATCCTGGCTGTTTTGCAGCATGTTCTGCTGCAAAGGCCAAAGACCTTTAACCTTCTGCTGAAACTCATGCTAAATTCTCTTCACTGTGCTTTCCTCTGCTCCTTGGAAGATATGTGGGTTATCCAGAGCACAAAGCAGAATAGAAAATTTCCAATCAGGGCATTTACTTTTTTATTCCCTTTGGAAAGGCTGTATCAGAAGGTTGAAATTTGGGCACACATCCTTTCTTTTCTGTTATTTTTTCGTGTGAGTTTCTGTTCATTCTGAGGCTCAGTGTTCACCTGTTTTTGTGTGTTCTTAAGTCTTAACTTTTTTTTTTGTCCTGCATCTTCATTCTCCATTATTTGAAGGCAGGATAGGTTCAAAACAAGAAGCATATTTTTATATTTGTCACAGTGAAATTTAACTCTGATAAACATGAAGAACAGGCTGTGCTGTGTGGTGGCGAGAATAGCAAGAACAGAGCTGAGCTCAAGGGGAACAGAGAAGATGCAGAAGGTTCTTATCCCTGGAGACACCAGGGCTGGGCATCAACATTTGTGGCTGGACAGCACCATTTGCTCTGAGGCACCTGATTTAGGTGAAGATGTCTCAGATTATTGCAGGGGTTTGAACCCAGTGACCTTCAGAGGTCTCTTCCAACTCTGCCGTGGTTTTGTGATTCAGAAACTGTCAGGATGAATGGGATGCTGGTGGTGAAAGCATGTAATTTTGCTGGGCAAAGAGGCCTGTGTTACATGGGGGCTGAGATGCAGCCATATGGTAGGAGACTGGCTCTATGTTTCAGCTGATCTGAGTACAGGAAAATTGCTCATATCTGTCAGAAATCACACTGCTTCTCCAGCTCATGTACAATCTCATAGCACTTGCATATTAAGTAACATTTATAAAAAATTCATAAGCATAAAGAGTCTGAGGCATTCAAAAGCCAATACCAGGCAATTTGATGTTAAAATCTCACAGAAAAACTGAGCTCTACTTCTATTCATCTGAGAGCTTGCAGGCACTTAGCAAGGCACTCATGGACTTCATGCTTAAATAGCCTTCCACACTCATTGGCCATGGTGTAGATTATATTAGTTCAATGAACAGTTCTTAATGTGGCTTATCTTGGACTCTGTTTTTTCTGGGTTTATTGTGTGTGGCACTGGTTTGCATAAGCCTAAGCTGTAAAAAATGACTGCTGGGCTTCTGAGATAGATGCCTGTCTATTCCTGCTCCCTGGAAGTCCTCCAGCATGGCTGAGGAGATCAGGACAGGAATGTTTAGCTGGGTGCAGTCTGGAATCTCTAGCTCCTTCCTTCTGCATTTTTGGAAGATGGAAAAGGGATACAAAAATGCAATCTTTTGTACAAAGCAACACAGGCACTGAATTGGTACAAAGCTTCCAGGGTGCCATTTATGCCTTCTACAAAAATGGGCTTGTCTGCATTTTCATGTGGTCCTTTTTTTTGAAGGATTTTAACTTTTTGTAAATGGAAAATCCCAGTGTCTCCCTGGCAAACAGACAAATCTGGCTCTTGGTATTTAAGAACAAAAATCAGTTTGATTTTTGTTTTGTGTTGGTTTGAAAATTAGGATCCAAGGTTATGTTTACATCAGTGATATTTACAGTATTTTATGCTGCTGATTGGTGACATTTGGGGTACTTAAGAACTGTAGTACTTGAATTTTGTCTCTTGTGAGAATATTAGCAAATATGAAGTAGTTGACAAAATTCAGCAGTTCAAAACAGATTGGTGGAAGAGCCTGGTTTTGATATTTTCATTTTAGCCACTGTCTTTTCGTGTGTGTTTTTGCAGTGAGAGTCTTAAGTGAGAGTCTTTCTCTGCTGAGTGATATACAAATATACAGTAGATAATAATGGCTGACTAAATGAGCTGCAATAGACACAGTTAAACCTTACAGGTTCTGAAATTAAAATGAGGCCAATTGATTTGATAGGAGTAAATGGTATTTTTTCTGTCAGAGGAAGATTGCTCTAAGGGAGTGGAAACAATATTTAAGACATTGCCACACATTGGCAATCCCTCTGCCTAAAGAAATCTCAGAGGTTGCCATGGGTGTTGAGCAATTTAATTGGGACAACCATAATCAATAAGCAAAGACAGCTGAAAACAGTGCAGTGTAGGCTTCACAGCAGTTTCCAATCTGGAGTTCATAAGAAATTGTTGGAGTTACTGTATTTATTGAGCTTAGTAGCACTCTAGCTGAGTAAGGAATGTTCTGCAGCTGGCTAGTTTTGTTATCACAGAGTCACAGGATGGTTGGGTGTGAGGGCACCTTAAAGATCTGGTTCCAGCCCCTACCTCCCACTAGACCAGGTTTTCTACCTGAGCTGGCCTTGAACACTTTCAGGGATGGGACATCTCTGGGCAGCCTGGTCCAGTACTCCATCACCCAAGCAGACATTAAATTTTTCTGAAACAAAGAACAATATTTCCATTTCACAGACGTAGATAGGATTGACTGCTAGGAATCCATTATGACCTTCTACATTTTTTGACCTTCCTCATAGTACAACCTCTGCATAATTATTTTCTCTTGCAATTTAAACAGTTGTTTCTGTATCAAATTTCTATCTCATGGCATGAACTTGCAGCATTCAAAACCATTTCAGAATCTGTGAAATGCAAAGAATTAGGAACATTCCTGGAAAAGTACATAGAGTACTCCCTCTCACTATTAAAAGCATTCACCTCTTTTTCTGAAATTAGCTAGCTCTCAGTTTCTGTCTGTTGGGTTTTGTTATAACTACCTTCAAGTACTTTCTGCTCTCAAAAATCTCTGCTAGATTTTCTGTCCAGATTGCTGGTGATCAAGTTATGCTGTAATCCTTTATCATAAAAATTGACTATAGAGCTTCTGCCTTGGTGAAGATGGATCTTAAGTCATCCATCTGCCTTCTCCCTGAATATTTTTCAGCTGGTTTTTGTTTTTTTTTTTGTTTTTTTTTTTTAATTATAGGTGTTCAAAGTGAGCTGAAGTATAAGGCATTGTCTTGATATCACCACGTGCATGCCATCTATGGAGGCAACACTGCCCTTGCTCTGTTCCAGGTGGTCCCTTATTCAAAGAATCTCTTTTGGCTACCATATTCTGTCTAGTTTTCTTGATGAGTATTCCATGTGTGAATTAAATTATCACCATTTTAGCACTGATTCCTGGAAGATCTCAGAGGATGTCATCCTTCCAGAATGAAATCTGGGCAGTGCTGGGGGAGTTGTTATGGATTAGTCTTTGATAAATTACCTTTTCTTGTAGCACACAAATGTTATTTGTGTGTGGGACAGCAGAAACAGCTAAATGCCAAATGTGATGGTCATGTTGTCAATATACTGAGATGAAATATAATGTGGGTATTACATTATGTAATTTAAGCCAATGAACCTTCAAATAATTGTGCTGAAATTAATCTTTTTCTTTCAGTGGCCTTTTCTTTTTCCTTAAAGCTGAAGAATAATGCAATATATTAAAAAAAGTTCTGTTCAAAAAGTTGTCATGCTTATGGCTTGGGGAAAAAAACATTTAAAACTATATTCAAGTGACATATTTATTTCAACATATTTATTTCTGAGACAAATCTATCAATTACCCCTATACCCAACCCTTTCAGGGGGGAGTGCTACAATTATTTATGTGTAAGTGTTTTTAAAGAGCAGATTAAAGTACAATTGAAGACAGATATGTGGTTGTTAACATAGAGGGTGAGTAAAGATTGCCAGAGAAATTTCCATAAATACAGGCATAGAAATGCTTTGCAACATTTTTTAAAACCCATTACAGTGCATTAGAACTTTCTTCTTTCCCCTCATCTTCTGTTTATTTTAAATTTCCAGTCTCTAATTTTAAATTCCCTTACTGCAGTTGCCACTGCAGCTTGGAGTTTGCTGGCCTCCAGCTGTGCTGGGTTCCCATCAGGTCCTTGTTCATCACTGACATGAGCTGCTGCTTCTGGAGGGAGCAGGTCAGCAGAATATGCAGGGAGTGCTCTGTTCCTGCAGCTCAGGGCATGCTGGGTGGGCAGTTTGTCACAATATCCAATAACACTTTATATAAGACCACTGAACTCCTATGGTGAAATGATAACTTTTATTGGTTCAGTCTTAGAAGGCCCAAGCTGCTTTCAATGAGGACAAAATCTCCTCTCCTGCAGATGGGGTGTCCCTGCTAGGGTGGGAGATGTTGTCTGTCTTGTACATTGGATAAAATATTGCATTTGCTGGAATGTAGTGCCTGAGAAAAATTACTGGCAACTTTGAGAAAGAAGTGAATTTAAATAGGAAGTGAATTTAAATAGGAGTTACAGTTCTCAAGGAAGATGAGAAGAGTCTGAGGGAAAGGTGGTGGGTAAAACTGTGAGTAATTTAGGGTTTCTGGCAGCTGCTAAGCAGGAGTAAGGAGACAGAATATAAAGTGGTTTTTATAAGGGAGAAAGGAGGATGAGTTGTGGAAAATGAGAAATGAGAAGCAATTAAGTACAGGAAAGGTAAAACAATGTCAGATTTCAAACAGAGTCAGAGAAATCTGCTCATGAGCACCACCTTGGAGATATATATAGTCAACATTCAACAGGTTGTACGAATTCTGCTCTGTGTGCTGTGCTCAGTGACACCCACCTGCTCAAATAAACTCTACCACCTGATTCTTTAGTGACCTTTCTCACTCTGCTCTCATGGCTGGGGAGCTTGTGCGCCTATAAATTGTTTCCTTGGGAAAGCCACTGTTTTGAGGCCATGGATGGGCTGTCTGCCTTTGCAGTCAAGGCTACAGACACTGCTTCAAATTGAACTGGGCCCATGGTGGTCCAAAAATACCTTCAGTGCAAATAAAGAACTCAATCTGCTTATTTTGTGTAGCAAAATGTGTTTCATTTCTATGGTAAAAACTGGAGTACTTGTCACTGTGATATGCAAGTGCTTCTTGATAGATGCTTGTATCATCCTGGAGCTTATTTGGGGGAGGAGACGCTATTATCTTTCTTTCTAGCTGGGAACACCAAAGCAGAACTATTTCAGGTTGAACTTTCAAAACCAAGCCTTTGATCTTTCTGTTGCAGTATGCCCTGTTTCTAATGCCCCCCAAGTGCTCAGAGACTGACTTCAACTGGAGATGTTGGCACTAGGACATCCTTCATTCGGATGTATAATTTCCTCACGTGTTTTGTTGTTGATGTTTTCTTTTTCTTCTTCTGGCTTTCTAGTTCAGACTGCTTTTTCATGAAAGCGAAAATGCTTTTCAAAAGGAGACCTCTTATAAGTTTGGAATTTAATGAAAGATCAAGATTGTAGAAAATATCTTAGAATATCTTACTAAATCAGCTATTCAAAAATCTTTTTTGTTGTTTTCATTGTGGGTTTGTTGTTTTTTTTTTTTTTTTGTCCTTTCAAGACCCTTCATGGAAATAATGTGTTTAGGGTAGGCATTTTCTGGCTGAAATATTAATTTTTTCCCTTTTTCAACTTATATTTTGTGCTCAGTATAATGTTTGTTCACTCTTTTCTCTGTAAAACCCAGTTCATGTACATGCTTTTTCTCACCAGTCTTTTTGAGTAAACTATAACATCATCTATTCAATGTCATTTCTTGTTTGTCTGTAGTTAATTTTGTACTTGGATCCTTTTAAAAAAAAAACTATAATGCTCCTTTTCTTGCTTATGCTCCCAATCTCTTTTGGGACAGATGTGTCTTTTGCAGAAATACACCTGACAACTCTGTCTCTTCAGAGGAGCTAGGATAGAGGTGTTGTCTTAGCCTTTAAAGAAACATAATTCTACAAGTCAACACGTAGAACCATTCTAAAGAGTAGTGCTTTGGGGTACTTTTCTAGTTGAGTGAAAAAAAAAAAAAAAAAGACAGCATTTTTACATTTGTTTCATTTTTTTAAGAGCTGCATTCAAATCGAAATGGTTTAAAAAGAAAAGACCCCACTCCCCAAAAAAATGCTTCTCCACACCTCCCCAAAAATTGGGCCAGTTTATGAGTTTTCAAATGACTTACATGAAAGGATTAAAATCCACTAAGTTCCTATCACCCTAGTCTCCCAGGTTTCCATTTAATGTAAAAAGTATGTATGTTGATAGAAATTTACTTGTTGTTAGGTGGTATTTCCAGAGCACAATCTTCATACCTTCATCTTCTAGCCCCTTGCCAAAAATGCTGTCAAGGTCCCTAATAATATGTCAAGGTCGCATGGCGACCTTCTTCCATGCTGGCTTGCTCTCCTTGCTGATTTGTAGGAAATTTAAAGAAATGCTTCTGTGCTGTGATTATATGAATTTATTCTTTGTTTGTAGCACAACTCTTACTATTTCCCTTCAAAATAAAAAATTAATTACTGCTGCTGAAATTTGATGCAATTTTGCTTTCTGGTTTTGCTGGTGTGACCAGAGTTAACTGCTCAGCAAATAAATCTTGCCCAGCAGTCTGTTGCAGTTTAAGGAAATTTATGCTCTCTGTTGAGGGAACTGCTGGAAATGTTGTACTCAAGGCTCTCCAAAACGTAATTGAGAATGTCAGGAGAAATCATTACAGCCCGGGAGATTGCCCAGATTTATCTGTTCCACCAGACAGCTTTAAAACATGCAATATGTGCGAGAGAGAGGTGGAGAGCTGCTCCTGCACAGCCATGGAACCAGGCCAAGCCACTCTCACGTTTGTTCTGGCTACATATATTTTAAATATAAAGGAATGATTACAAGTGTCAGGTGCTTTATATGACTGGCATTAATTTTGAGGAGAAGAGAGGATAAAACCCACGAACTCCTCTGTGGCTTGGATTTAGAGACTAGATGCAGGGAATTCAAAGAAACAGACAGGTGAGATACACAGATCTTTACCCTGAATTTTAAAAGCAGCTGTTGGGTTTGGACATAAAACATGAAATCCCATGGCAAGTCTTAAGGCAAAGTATTTCCAATGCTCTGATCAATGGTTTTTAATAAATGTCATCGATATGTCATCACATTTATTCTGTCACTGTTCTATACTGTTGTCAGGTTTTATGGAACAAACTTAGGATCTGAGTGATGACTCTAATTGCTGTCTGAAGTTGACTTTTTAAGCAGAAAAACACTTAAACTTTTCAGAAATAAATCTGATGCTTTGGAAGTGTAATAAGGAAAAATGTCTGAAAAGCAAAGAAAAACTACAGAGAAATAAACCAGTTTTATACAGAGCAGCAGTGCAGAAACTACTAATACTATGCAGAAACTCAAATTCAAGTGAATTGAACTCAAAATTATAAACTATGCAGGTAAGTTTGATAATTTATGTATGAAAAGAATATAAAGAGCTTGAAATTCACTAGCCCATACTTGATAAAATTTACTTTGGATATACTATCGCTCCTGTGGTATTAAATGAAAGGCTTTGCACACCTCATTGCATTTTTTATATGAAAGATGCTAATTTACTTTAGATTTTGGATCAGATTCCTACTTAATACCAAGCACATATTTGTTGAGAAATTTGGAAAAGGACATAGAAAATGGAGCTCCATGTTTAGCTAGTTAAACATGAGAACTTATGAAAAAAGCAAAAGGAAGTATGAAAAGACTCAAATTCAGATGCAAACAGAATGTTTTAATGGCAACAGTGAGGTGTAATTAAAAAAGAGGGAGTATGGATAAAAGAAATCACATAAATGCAACCTTTTGTTTATTCTGTGTTTTATCTCTCTTAGAAATACTGCCCAATGAGACTGCTTTGCATTACTGGAAAGAATACAGAGATTGAAGATAATTTTTAGAAATGAATGTACCTAATGTAGTCAGGAGCCAGTTTATTGCAATTTGTGTGTTACCATAAGCAGGAATAAGAAGTGGGTTTATCATTGTCTTCTTTACTTAAGCATTGCTAATTTATTAGTGCTCTTTAAGTCCTACAGATATAAAGAGCATTGTGGGTGAAATACTTTTGCAATCTGTGTGCAGAGTTTGCTTTTACCATTTTCTCCTGGTGTGAAAAGCTAGCTCACATGGATCACCATCAAAGAGCTGAGAGACTAAAAATAAATACTCTATAAGACTCTATAAATATTCTAAATGCAATATATCTTTGTATTTCATATCTGCATGTGTTCTGATGCTGAACACCTTGGTAAATTGATTGAACAGAGAATGATTCAGTTGTGCTAAGGTGCCATACAGGCTCCAAAACTTGCCCAGTATGGCTTACTGAAGGTCTGGTTAGAGAGCAGTGCTACTGCTGCCTGAATTAAATCTGAGTCTTCATGAGGAAGGAGCCAGGAGCAAACAGTTGGCTCTGCTGCTTTGGGTAAGAGAGATGACCCTCCTGTCAGCAGTATGATTTCTCATGAGCACTTGAGGAAGAGAACAGATGCAGGTGAGCTTTATCACCTCTGCAATATCACTTTACACACACTCATGGTTTTCCAGCCTTTAGTGCTTGCACTGATGTTAACATTGGTCCTTTCAGTCCATTCCCTGGCCAGCCTAAGGATGATTATATCAGTGTCAGTGCCAAGGGGCCTTGCTCAGCTACTGCCCTGAGGGATGTGTGTCGTGGGAGGAATATGACATTTCTGAGAGACTGTCAGGGCCCTCACAAAGTGTTAAGATTATTTAGGTGGCTATGCTGCAAAGAAATGTACATTAACTTGAAGTATGGAAAATATCTGTAATAGAGAGTTCCAGTTTATTTGATCAGGGAGAAAACCTAGATAAAGAAAACCCTTGGGTGTTTTTAAAATGTTTCTTAATGCTTTTTATGCTCCTCGAGATGCAGTGAAGGTCAGTGCAGTAAGAAATGTCTCCATTGATTTAGATAAATGGTACCACTTTGCATTGCATTCCATTTTGCCTTTTATCCACTTGAAGAGCTACCACAAGACTTTACCTTAGGCTGCCAGGCAATGTGCAAATTTTTCATAACCCCTGGTGAAGTTATTAGGTTGGCATGTCTCTTACCCTTTAGGGCAAATACTTCCACTAAGAGGCTTTATCATTTGTTGTTGTTATCATTGTGCCTGCATCATAAATATTTATTTTTGCTAATAATTAATTTTTCTTGTATTTTATTAACCTATAAACCAGAATGATATTCAGGTTAATTTGACTTTAATATAAGGATGAAAATAAAAATATTTCTTCTTTCACATTTTATTTGTGTGTTACACCAGTTGCTCTGCAACCATTACTGAGTGGTCCTGCAGGGTTTATAAGTCACATCAGAATACTGAGCCTGAATAATGAGACAATGTACTTATGTGGTCAGCAGATTTAATGGCATCTAATAACAGCAGAATGAATTTTAGGAAGCTCTAGTGTTGAGCCGATGGCCTGATGAGCTCAGTGGGAGTCCTGCAGGTTGCATCACTTTCAATCCAAATACAGAAATTGTTATTTCTATAGAAAGCCATTTTGTTTAATGGGTAGTTAAAATACCTACATATAGAGGTGTGTGTGTGTGTATAAAAAAAGTAATTGTTACACATCCTCAAGGATAAAGAAACACAAGCAGTCTTTATGAGAATGTTACAGGTGAAGCCCTAGCTGTCCTACTGGAGGATGCTGGAGCTTTCCCTTCTAATTGCAGAGATTGTTGTTTGGAATAGACAAATTCAGACTTGTCAAGTCTCGCTCTGACAGCTTTATACTTTGCTGCTTTCTTTCCAGCTGCAGAGTTATTGCCCTGGCTTGTAGCTGCTTCTGTGCTTTCATCAGGGCTTTGTGCAGGCAGAGCAGGAGCTGGAGGGATGCTGAGGTGCTGCTGCACACATCACTGGGCACTTGGAAAGGAAAGGTTTTTCTAAGGAAAAGCAGGCACCATTTGACTGCTGCAGTTTCTTCTGTCACACCTGACTACGTGTAAGTCTCTGTGTCAGCTGGGAGTTAGGAATTGCTGTGACAGGAGTGTTTCAAAGAGAGATCAGTGGAGTTTCAGACTTCACACTTGACTCTTTACTGGGTTGACAGTGCACATGGCCAAAAGATTAGTTTTTCACCTGACAGAAGTGATCACTGCACACACAAAACAATCAGTCCTTTACAAAACTCATCCCAATTTAGCTGTGACATGTAATACCACTGAACTGGTGCTGATTAAGACTGATAATTCTGGCCCTTGAAAGCTCAAGGTGGCCAGTCCCAAGAAGGATGAAGGAAGTCCCAGCTTTCTTCATGCCTTGTTGGTGTCCTTTGCTCCTCTGACCCTTTCTCAACAGGAAAAGGGCTCATCTCATCTGGCCATGCCATCTTAATTTTATGATGGTTACTTCTGATTTCCCTCATTCTTTTGGTATCCATGTATGAAAGGTTCATACACAGAAGTGTTACAAGGTCAGTGTTTGTATTTAAAGTGCAATACAGATTTGTCATGTGCAGAAGTTAACAGAACTGAGGCAAAAATACAGTAGGTCCGTTGCTGAAAATAATGTTCAAAATATATAAATGTATTACATTTTCTTTGCTAAACTATTCTTCAGAGATTGAAGCAACTCTAAACATAATGAAAGACAGTGGAAGAAATTATCTTTAGCTTGTACCAACTCTAATAAAAAATGTGAAATAGTCTCCTAAAGGAAAAAAAAACAAAAAAAAAACACCTGTGAATAGCTTTCTGCTGATTTAGTGAGCTGAACTGACTCCATGAATATTGTGAGCCATGTCAAAGCTGATTTCAGTCAGTGAGATGATGCATGGAGGGGTGTGGTGAAATTAACTTCATCCAAGTGGAAAGGAGCTGATTATCCTATGGAACTTCCCTCTGAGATGTATATTTTTGGGGGAACTGTAGATTTTTACACCTTATATAGCAACTCCCTAATTAGAACAAGCTTAGGGAGATCTACCTGCGCCAGTGTTAGTCAAGATCGAAAATCACTCAAATTTGTGTCTCCTCCAGCAAAGATGAATGAAAAAACCACTGCATTATTGATGCAAACTAGATACTGAAGCTTATTTTGTTTGGAATTTCTTGATGTCACCTTAATGGATCAATATTTTTTTTAACTGGCATTCTTTCTGTGGTTTAAGGAATAACATTTTTTTTTGGTCCACCCTGAGCAGTAAATGTTGAAAGCCCAGAAGAGCTGCTTTTATAAAACATACCATAAATAAATGGTATTCAGTTCAGTTCTTCAGAATGCTCTTAATGGTAACAGAGATTTGTCTTCTCAAATCACATTTTATCAGGTTTTAAACTTAGATTGGCCTACAGATCATGCAGAAAGTAAAGCCAGATGAATTTACAACTACACCGCACTACTAAATTCACCTTTGGGAGTATATTGAACTACTACTACAATCAGTTTGAAACTGTCAAAAAATAGCTTTAAGTGCAGAGAAATCCAGAGGTAAATAACTGGTTGAAAGTCAGCAATAAGAGTTAGAAATTCTGAGTGCTGCCATTGCTTCTCAGAATAAGGACAAATCTGGATCTTGTCACCTTTCTGCTTTGATGTGAGATTTCTTACGGTTCAAATTGTGCTGGCATGAAGCTATTCCTTGAGATTGCATTCCAAGACACAATTTAGATCTGAGTATATAGGGGGATTTCAAACAAACCTTATTTTTCCTTTGTCCTGAGAATGATATTTCATTTTGAACTTGTGTGGCTGCATGACGTTGTTGTCAATATCTTAAGCATGGATGTAACTATGTTAATGAATTCTAGAATTAGTTAATTGCCCTTTAAAGATCCCAGGCCAAGGCAGCATTGCCCTAGGTTGTCATTCTTTTTCCCAACAAAGAGATACTACAGGTGAGATATGATTTCCTTACCTGTTTTTTTTTCCCCTTTGTGCTGTCACTTCTGTGCATTAGTGAGATGGAAGTGCTCAAATTCTACTAAAATTGACTTCAAGAATATACAACCTGATTCATATGTACAGGTGGCTGAAGATTTAGCTGCATTTGTTACAGACAACATAGGATTAAAAAAGAGAATTATGATATGTAATTTATGGGGATGAGTGGGGACTGAGAGTGCTGAAAAAGTAAGATTTCTCCTAAATATTATTTGTTGGTACCATGTAGCTCCAGCTCTGTTGCCCAGAAGCACATTATACTTTTTGTAATCTTTAATTTCAGCCACAAATGACATATTGAGGTACCTTTGAGTATTGCTAGGGAAACCAGATTTGGATGTGTTACACAGAAGCATTCTGATGTTATTTATTATCTGGAATGGTCATAGGTGAAATGAAGTGTAGAAAACTGATATTTTTGGCAAGAATTAGAGTTTATGAGGAACTGCATTGCATAAAGTATAAAATTAAGGATACTGCTACTAGTTGAGATAAAAGGAAATATTTCTGCTGAGGAATCTGGTATATTGTTTAAAATAGAGTAAGGTGTTGTGGGTTTTAATATTGCAAGAATTTGAGTCTTAAAACAGTAGAGTTATGAGAAACTTTTGTCTCTGTCACTGATTGGAATGGTCCTATTGAGAGTCTATAAAGCAACTGAAGAATCCAGAATTAAGTAAACACTTGTGTTGAAAAATAAGCAATGAATAAATCAGAGAAGATTAGAAAAAAAGAAAAAAAAAAGTTACTGTATAGATTTTATGCCCTCAAATAGAAAACCAGGAATTAAAAAGCAGATAGTCAAATAATTGTATGGCCTTTTATTTAAGCAGTGTTGTACACTACACTCAGTAGGCTACATGGTACTATGGAATTATGTTTGGATAGTATGAAATTATGTTTGTTTCTGAGGTTTTGTTCCTGTACTGCTCCTCTTTATTTCTGCAGTATTTCTTAAAGAAACATGCTAGGCTCCTGTATGCTACTTATTTGCAGTCTTTCCCACTCTAATGGTAATTTTTTAGGGTGTGCTAAAGGATTACATTTACAGTCATTATCTTCACAGGGTGTTTTGTCTTCTATCACTTGAGCATATTGGTTTCTTTCAGAGTTACTCATTTGGGACTGCTGGGTTTTATTTCCATGTTGCTAAATTGGCTTTTATGAATGACTGTATTGATAAAGGTGCCAAGTGATGAATATATTGTCAGCTGAATTTTCAACATTTTCCCTTGAAAAGATGAAGGGTAAGGATGGATTTGTAACTTGTCACAGACAGGCTTCCCTCTGTTATTATCATAGATCAGTGATACTTTAAATTGTTTTATTTGGGAGACAGAAGTCATGAATCATTACAAGAATCTGGGAAACTGCATGAACTTTTTAAAGAGGTGAAATTAAAGAGAGAGGTCAAGCTGAGGGAACTGCTGCCCCAAAAATGTCCCTTGAAATAATATAATGAGATTCCAGGAGGCATTTGTGTCCTTTGTGAATTTCCTTTAAAAAGTAGCAGGTTCCAGCCTATTTGTAAACACATTAGCTGCATTTCCTTCTGTCTTCAAAGGGATAAAAGTCATTGTAAGAGAGTGTTTGAGACTTTAGGAACTGTCCTTGCCCTTTTTTTCACACTCCAAAGGCAGCACAGTGGTAGAATACCCAGTGGGATACCGACTCTAAAGTCCTCATTTTACCCTTAAAAGCTGTGCTGCTGACAGTGCATTTTTGAAAAGGTCTTTAGCTTGAAGTGGCATAAAGGTCCATATGCTAAATACAGGAGGCTTTGAAGTTTTTGTTTCCTTCCCCTCTGAAATGTTAAATAGGGTTGAAAAGTCCTGTGAATTGAGTGACCTATCCAGCAATAGCTGTTGTCAATATGGTAGGTGGATTTGAATGAGCCTTGCTTCCAGCTTTTTATAAGAGTTGATGATAGAATTTGAATCTAGTTTTACATATGTGTCTGAAATACGGCTTTAGGAAAAGAGAGAAGTTTGAGAAACATGATTCTTCCTTCTGTTCTTGTTTTCTTCTGCTTCTGGTACTTCTATTAAGAGTGCAGCTGAATGCATTGGTACATAAGTATGTGCAGTAAGCAAGGGTGAAGCAAGCTGTACATGGAAAAAGAAATCTATGGATTTTGGAATGGTTGAATGTTTTTACAATAAGTCAACATGAAACTCCTAGAGGTTTTTTTTTTCTTTTCTTTACTAGATGCCTGGTATCTACATATCGAATCTGAATTTTGATGGTGCAAAATTTCTTTATTAAAATTAGCAAGGATCTGTACTATTTATTATATTTATTCACCTCATCTGTTGAAGTGTTGTCCAATGACCTCTGGTTAATACCAGTTTGATAGGTATATATTAATATCAAATATCCATATTTATATATGCAGTACACAGTTTTTAGAATTCCATTTTAAAAGATTATTTTCTGTTGCTGCTTCTCTTTTTGACTTGTTGATGATACATTGACTAAAAGGTAGAAGTAATAAAAACATTCTAATAGAGAGTGCTCTTGTTGAATTCAGTTCTTTTATATTCTTCACAACTGATCTCTATGCTGTTCATATCAAAGCAGTCCAGGCTGTTATCTCTGAAAAGAGACTGATATTTTACATGTTTGTTCCCTGGGTATATTTAGCTTATGAATAGACTACAGAGGCCTTGAGAAGTTTTGAGGTGTGAATTGTGAAGGGCAAGAGTTATCAGCCCCTGCAAAAGTCTTGGGGAATTGAAAGTGCTCCTCTGTAGCTCCACATTCAGAACCATTTCTGAGACTTGCATAGGGCATGTGTGCCATAACCCTTTCTGCAGCCCAGCCAGCTTCTCTGGCATAATTGACACAGACATAATTAAGGCATGTCTGCACCCGGCTGTGAGCCTTTGTTGCTACACCAAGGGCTGATGATTATCTCCGTGCTCCTTCACCTGGCCTTTGACCAGCATGGTGGTGACAGCTGCTGTGGAAGCCATGTGTGAGACAGAACAAGAAAATCTCATATTTAGAAACCCTCTTTCTCTGCTTTGTCTTCTGCTTAAGAAATCTTGAGGTGTTTGATGCAGACTGCTGGTAAAAGAGCAGTCTCCTGCAAGATTCTTGTCTGCATCACTTTTCAGATTCCAGCCCCTATGCTCATCACTGCTCAAGTCTGGGATGGGCTTATGGTCATCTTTAACTGGTAGTGCTGTTTTCTGCAGCTGACATTGCTCCAGCATTGCTGATGTACATCAACATCCAACACAAGGGGGGTTAGATGTCAGACGTTCTGTCTGAATTTTCACTTTAAATTGGACGGATGGCGAGGTAAATCCAATGAGAAAAGAGTAAAGAAGAGTGTGGAGAGGCACTGGAGAGTGTGTGAGGGGCATTGGAACACACTAAGGACCAAAAGTAGTCTAGCAGTCTCAGTAGGTACCTCTTGAGCTATTGGTTTTTACCTTTGTACCAAGGTCTCCAAGGTGGAAGGATAATAATGAATTCAATCCACTGTCTGTTCTTTTGAAAGCTCCAGAGGTTAAAGCTGCTGAGGAGTGATGATGACAATCTCTTGTAATGTTAAAACTACTGTTAAATTGGAATTAAATTCTAGGGTTGACAATTTGTAACCCATGGGGATTTGCACCTGCATCACTTTATCTCAGCTGTCTACCTGGAGCACTGTAAGGAGCTCCTTTAGTAAGCAGCTCTCTTCACAGAGGGGTTAAACCTGTAACTTTTGGGGCTTTTCTTTCTTAATCTATGATTCCTCTTTTTCCTTGCGTCTTTTTGCTTTAAATGGAAGAACTTTGGCAATTATTGATATGCTGTTTGGGTTTAGTTGTTATTGGTTAGTGGGAATGAACCTCTCCCTGTCCAGAAGCCCAGATGCAGCAGTGGGTGGCTTTGGCACTCAGGATTTTTGTGAAATGGGTGTTGGAGAAAGAACAGTGCAGGCTTAACACTGGCATCACTGTACGCCCAGGTGAACAATTTGAATTACCCATCTCTTTCAGAAGAGTGCATTTTGAGCTCACTGACTGCACCTGACTCTGTATCTTGGCTTTGTATTTTCAGTTTCCAGCAGCCTGCTGGTGCTGGCTCTTGGTCATCTCAGGGGATGTGAGCTGCTGCTGTCCCTTTGCAAACTCTGTTAGGCCTATGGGCAGTACTCCCATCTGCTGGGGGTGAGCTTAGGATGTGAATTTAGACTGCACATATGGCAAGGTATTGGACTTAGTATTGACTTCAATTAGACTTGTATTAGCCTGGGGAACCTGGGCAAGGTGTTCCTTAATTAAAATGAAGCAAGTGTGCTCCCCAAGCAGGGAGTCCTACCTTGTTCTGCTCTCATAAACACACTTAGTATTTGATGCTGCCTTCAAACAGGGATGGCTGAGGAAGATTAAAGTAGTTTCTGGTCTCAGATTTATGGATGGGAAAAACTCAGACTGTTTCTAATATCAGCAGGTTTTGCCTGGAGCTCTAAATAAAGAACTTTTTTTTTTCTGGGTTATTTTTCTTGTTTTCACATATGTTACTATAAAAGGAAACAGTGGGTGTTAGCTGCCTCTACTACCAGGTTGTTCATACTCATTGCCACACGCTTGATGCTCCCTATAGATTGTGCAACTTCAAGGTGAAATTCCTAAAGTGCCAGACATGTCATTTTGGAGACTCAGGTTTTGGTACTGGGGGGGAAGATTTACTTCAGCGTGGTATGGGTGATGGCAGAGTTAGCTATTTTAGTGAAAAAAAGTTAAATGAAATATCAGTTGTTACTGTGAGACTTCAGTCACCAGGTATTTTTGAGTGTTCTGGCACTGCAAAGAGCACAGGGACTGAGCTTTCTGAGTAGCAATCCTTTCAGTTCATAAATTAGATCATTTTAATGGTCCACAAAGTGCATGGAAAATGCTCTTTTCAAAGATGTGAGTAACTGTTCCTAAGCAGCCGTGATACTTGTTCATCTGTGAGAAAATCTAGAGGGTTTTTATCTTCCTGTTCAGTTCTGAGGTAAAAAAAAGAAATGAAATTCAACATTTATGATTGTGTTAGGTTGGACTTTTCAACCTTATTTATTTTTAAAATGAACTTCCTATTCACTCAAGTACTGAGAAATAATGAGGGATTCAGAAATCTCAACAGAAAACAAAATGAGAAAGGGAAGAAAGTTGAAGCTCATGTTTTGATATAGGTATAGATCACCTTTTCCCCAGGCTAGGGAGACTCACAGATACCTGCAACATTAAAGGGAGAGGGAGAAATTCCTTTGTTGCTATTTTTATGAAATTAGGAACCTAAAATGTACTCGGATAACAAACGGGATTTTCTTATTTACCTGAAAATAAGTAACTAATTTTTTTTTTTGAAATTTTTTTTTCAAAAATGTAATAAATAAGAATTTTGGTGGCATGACCATTTTTAAGAGTAAGAGAGGGTAAAACAATACATTGGCAGTGAGGTTCAGTGCTAAATCCTGCTTGCTTTAATCTTGCAGAATTCCATTGACTGACAGTAGGGGATTCTTCTAAGCAGAGTTTTGCTTGGAGCTCTGTGAATAATGGAGCTTAAGCTTCTCATGCAAAGTTTTTGGATTTTTTTTTTCAGTAGGTGAAAAAAAATCATGTACTGGCTTTATTCTTTTACATCCAGGCATATTAAGAAAGAGTTGGAGATTTTTAGCTCCAGTTTTAAAGCCTTGCTCTGAAAATAGGAGGTAGAGACCAAATATAATATTTTGCCTGAGATCTACACACTGGATTTATGGAGGGCAGACTTTGGCCTGCTCAATACACTCATTCAGGGAGTCAGATTTTAAAAACACAGGGAAGAATGGATGTCCTTCAAGAATGAAATCTTGAAGGGGCAGGAGCTGACTGCCCCTGTGTGCTGAAAGATGAGCCAACAGGGAAGATGACAGGACTGCATGGGCAGGGAGTTTTGAAGCAACTAAGGAAAAAAGAGGGAGTATCACCTTTGGAATGAGGGGCAGGAAATTCAGGAAGTATACAAGGATGTTGCTAGGTCATGTAGGAAGAAAATTAGAGAGGCAAAAGCCCAATTAGAACTTCATCTGGGCACTTGTCTGAAGGATAAGAAGGAAAATGTTTTTTATAAATGCAGTAATGGCAAAAGGAGGGGCAAGAAGAATCTCCATTCTTTATTAGACATGGTGGGGGGGATGTAGTCACCAAGGATCAGGAAAAGTCTGAGGTATTTAATACCTTCTTGGCCTCATTTTTCAGCAGAAAGACAGGTTGTCCTCAGGACAAGTGTCCTCCTGGGCTTGCTGATGGTGTGAGGGAGCAGAACGGCCCCCCTGTTATCCAGGAGGAAGCAGTCAGAGAACTGCTGAGCCACTTGGATGTTCATAAATCTATGGATCCTTCCCAGGGTGATGAGGGAGCTGGCACAAGGGTTCACCAAGGTGCTCTCCATCATTTACCATCAGTCCTGGCTCACTGGGGAGGTCCTATGTGGTGTTTGTGAGGGTCCCCAGGATGAGCTGAGAGATGAATTCTGACTCCATGTTCTCAGAGGGCTGACTTTTTATTTTGTGATATGATATTATATTAAAGAATGCTATACTAAAGAAAGAGAAGGATACAGACAAAAGGCATAACAAGAATGAATAATAAAAACTTGTGACTGACTCAGAGTCTGACACAGCTGGACCAGGACTGGTCATTATTTAAAAACAATTCACATGTTGGATAAACAATCTCCAGACCACATTCCAGAGCAGCAAAACATGGAGAAGCTGAGGCTTCTCATCTTCCCAGGAGAAGAAATCCTGGCGAAGGGCTTTTTTCAGAAAACATGACAGTGGCAGTCCCAGATGCCTGGAAGCTGCCCAGCGTGATGCCCATCCACAAGATTGGCTGGAAGGAGGATCCAGGAAACTCCAGGCCTGTCAGCCTGACCTCAGTGCCCAGCAAGATCATGGAACAGATCATCCTGAGTGCAATCAAACAGCAAACCTACAGAGTGGCCAAGGGGTCAGACCCGGCCAGCATGGGGTTAGGAGGGACAGGTTGTGTTTGACCAACCTGATCTCCTTTTATGACCAAGTGACCCTGATGGGGGATGCAGGGAAGGCTGTGGATGTTGTGTACCTGGACTTCAGCAAGGCCTTTGGCACTGTCTCCCACAGCACCCACCT
>LTAT01000455.1:36954-50406 GCA_003286495.1 Chlorodrepanis virens | reverse complement strand
GTGGTGGATGGTGCCACATCCAGCTGGGGCCAGCCACTGGTAGTGTCATTACAGATAAAGGGTGTGTATATACAAATATATATATGTATAAAAAATATAAATATATTTTTTCCTGTATAGGCAGTGCTCATTCAGGTCCTTGCTGTTGAGAGCATGAATTTTCATGTTTATTCATGTTTATTCAGATAGGTCTTTCAGAAGTATTTGCTTCCATTTTGACATCCTCTTGATTGACCCCAGTTAAAGTGAACAGGAAGAGGACAAAATAGTACCAGAGGTGTCAAGTATTTCCCTTTATTAATTTCCATTATATGAGATACTTTAAAATATTGTCTAAGATTGTACAAAATAAATACTAAAAATTGTGGTTTTCATTGTGGTTAAACTACTAAATTTGAAATTTGAAGTTTAATGAACCCAGATTGCATGTGTGTGTTTACACTGTTCTGAGGCTTTCTAGAGATTTATCTTGGTCATATTACGATGTGATTATAATATTGTTGACTAATAATATTGGTAACTATTATAAAAATTAGTGACTACATAATATGTAATTATATCAGCTACACTGATGATAGCTGATAGAGACTGGGGTCAGTGGCTCAGTGGTATTGGTAGCCTTTGTATTGCAAAAGTGAGGAAAAATGGAGGGAAATCACATCTTTATTTTTTTCTTAAGTGTTCTTCTACTTATCATAATTCTGGAAAGACTTTGAGAGTTTTAGTGCATGAGTTGGATACAAGTCTTGTGTGATTAATCATTGTGACCAAAAAAAGAGAAAATAATGGGTCCAAATATGACTCTCACTCTGAACATCAATAATGAAAACAGAGAAAGCTTTTCCCAAAATTATATTCAATCAGAATTATATCTGGAGTGCCTATAACAAAAGCTCTCTCCCTGTAATCTTGCATGGTTAAGTTTTGAACAAGAACAACTGATGAGTACATTTTGTCCTCTTCCAACAATCTTGCAAGGATAATAATACTGAAAAAGTTTCATACTCAGAAGCATTTCAGCTGGTAATATAAACTAGTTTATAAAAGCTATTCTCACTCCAAACAACCCTTATGAACCTTCTAAATGTCTGAATCTAGCACAGTACATCATCATGGCTCATTACATGCCGTGAATGGCATAGTGCAGTGGCTGGATATACTTTTTGAATCACACTAATTCTGAGAGACTAGCACTCTTGTGCCACTTTGCCCTAGTAAAAGCTATATTTCCATGAGATTTTATTAGCTGCTGCATCAGTCATTTCCTCTGATATATAGTCTACATTCTTTTTGCTGTCACATCGTTTACCTCACTGGACTTGCTTGAAAACCTGTATCAGCAGAATGTTCCAGATGCATCTGGTAAGAAATCCTTACAAAAATATGTGCATGCATGCGACTGAGAGCAAACAAAATTTCACTCATACCTTTGATTTACGAAGCCCATGACCTTAACGAGGCAGCACACGCCCAGTCTTTCAGGCAGGGGCAAAACCCCAGTTCTGAGATGTTAGATGTAGCAGGCTTATCCTGCCCAGTGCACTTAGAAGGGTGCAATCATCCCTGCAGGTTCTGAGCCCTGATCCATCTCTTCCATAATTTCTAGTTAAAATGCCTGGATGATGTCAGCAGTGATTTGAGGTGAGGGCAAGCAGCAGGGGGAGGGCAGAGGGAAAACGTGGGCTACCAATTGCATTGGCTTGAAGTCTTCTCAAGCTCGGAGATTTTAGATCAAGACACGAACCCAGAAGCAGACTGTCACCATGATATTTTCTGAAAAATCCCTTGACCAGTGTTTTTCTCCTGAGAAGCTTGGAAGCCTCAGAAAAGAAATGTAAACAATAATTATCTGACTGTTTGGAATGTGGTCTGGAGGTTGGTTACCAACAGGTGCATCTTTGATTGGTTCCATGTGAATTGTTTTTAATTGATGACCAATCTCAGTCCAGCTGTGTCAGACTCTCTGGTCAGTCACAAGTTTTTATTATCCTTCTTGTCCAGCCTTCTGATGTCTCCTTTGTCTTTCTTTAGTATAGTTTTAGTATATCACTTTCTTTTAATATAATATCATATAATAATGAAATAAAATCAGCCTTCTGAGAACTTGGAGTCAATTCTCATCTCTCACCTCGTCCTGGGGACCCTCACAACACTGCAACAGCAGCCCTGTCTATGTGTGTAGAAATACTTAAAAAACTCACACTCAGATGTTGTCACAGCAGGCAGACCCATAACATGCCACCATAAGCTGTGAGTTTTCTGCTGAAGATATTATAAAATTGTACAGTTTTCTTTTGTCTGTGGATATATGGAGGGTATTTTTGGATGTTGTTTCTGTATTGACCTAAATGTTATTAAGAGAAACTTCTGCAATCCTTGCTGTGGTGAGTGTGGCTCCTCCAAAAGCCAAGGCAGGCACAGCTTCTGCTTTGTCTCTGTTGCCTCTGTGTCTTTGAAATTGCAAGAATGGCAATGTTATGGTTGATCTATCTCTTGGTACTACTGCTCTGAACCAAACCATTGTTGTTTCCAAGATCTGGGAGTACTAACTGACCTCCCTAACAATTCATTTTTTTAAAATTACAAGCTTTATGCTGGGCTTTTCATTAGTAGCATGGATGCAAGCAGCCTTACAAAGGCAAGAAAATTTGTGTTGAGATCTATTTCTCACATAGGCTGCTCTCATGGATCCCCACTGGAAAACACTACTATTGCCAGAATTGTGTAGCAAATAAGACACTGATCTTACCAGCAGAGTTAAAAGAACTTGTGCACAGCAGAATTAAAGAGTGGTATATGTATTTTAAAGCAACAAAAATTCAGTGCTGGCAATAGGCCAACTTTTGCTCTTTGCTACCTGTCATTGAAGAAAGACCAAGATGTTTAGGATGGTTTGTTTTCCAAAAAGGGTAAAAGGCACAAAAAATAAATTAACATTTTTTTAACATTAGGAAAGTCAGAGAAGCTAGACAAGCTTGAGAGGTTTTGCTATTGCTGAACTGCACCACAGG
The DNA here is from genome assembly GCA_003286495.1 of Chlorodrepanis virens. NCBI lineage: Eukaryota > Metazoa > Chordata > Aves > Passeriformes > Fringillidae > Chlorodrepanis > Chlorodrepanis virens. The sequence goes on along the minus strand of LTAT01000455.1, from coordinate 47,395 downwards.
ATTAAAAACTAGATTTTCCCTAATAACAGAAAAGAAAGGATATTCACCCAAATTTCACCTCCTGATACAGCCTTTCCAAAGAAAATAAAGTAAATGCCCGATTGAAAACTTCCCATTCTGCTCTGTGCTCTGGATAACCCACATATCTTCCAAGGAGCAGAGGAAAACAAAGTGAAGAGAATTTAGAAATTCTTTAAATTCGAATTTAAAGAAATTGAAGCTCACATACATTGTTAAATGCTGAGTGTCCACTAATACCTATCTGAAAGTGAATTGAGGACAATTTTATTAGGCTCTTGGTACAAAAACTAACAAGAGGAAATACATTAGGTGATGCCACTCATCCAGGAAATTTTAAGTGAGCTGCTTTCTTTCTTCTGATGGATAAAGCTTCCAACCTCCAAATGACAATTCTTCTTCACAAAATTATTCACCATATGTGACTGTGAGTATAAAAATTGCTTATGTTTGGGATAATACGTGGCCAAAGTATGATTTTGTCTTTGAATTTTTCTTTCTAGTTCTGAAATGAGTCCATGATAATCTCAACTAACTCCAACGACTGGATCATCTTTGCTCTGTTCCTCAGTTATCTGCCAAAAATCATTGCTTCATGATGCTCACAGACTTGATAGCAGCAATTGGATCACTCTCTAGCTGATCTGTTAAGAGCTACGTAGCTCCCTTTGAGTTCTTGCAGTATTCCTACAGGATTGCTGTTTCTCTGGGTTTCCCCCCTTAAAAGCTCCAGTTGCATTCTCCACCACAATCTTTAATCTTTTCATCTCTACAACTAAAATGGGAAGCAAAATAGGTCAGCTATTCACATAATGATGGCTATTTAAAGCTTATCCATCTCTCTCATATAAACCTGCCTTATTTTCCTGCATGCAATTCACTTTAATGGAATATTAATTGTCAAACCATAGCTTTACAGTAATTTTTTTAATTCCCTTTGTTAAAGGAACTTGGGAATTCAACTTCTTTTTGTTTTGTTTTAATTACATCTAAAATTTTCATCCATCATTCATCATCACCTGTCTGTTTTTCTTTTATGAAAAGTGATTGCATAAAAGAAGTGCAACAATACAATCCCGCAGGCTTGAATTTTACTTGCATAGAATTATTGATAAGAACAGTGTAACATGTCCTTCTGATAAAACATGGGTTTTTTCAGAATGTGTGCTTATTCATTTATTAGTAATGATAAAAACAGCCAGGAGCTTTAATTTTTATGCCTCTGTGTAAAGAACAAACTGCCTCAAGGCTAAACATCTACAAAATGTCTTCCCCTCTGGAAAGTGGCAATATCTTCATGCTAACGATTAAAAAATATTCCCTGGATCTTTTTTTTAATTTATTTGAAGAAAAACCTCTTTTCCCCTTTTTTTATTTGCACATTATCACACTTCATTCACAAAGAAAATCCCTGTAATTAATCAAGTGTGTTATAAATCTCCTCAGCGTGAAACATTTCAGATCTCCTACAATGCTTAAGGAATTTGCCATTATATGAGGTAAAAAGTCTCAAAGTGTTATATATAATGGCAGGATGGAACATGGAACCAAAGAATTACAGGTTTTTAGCCATTCTTTGAAATGTTGCCTTTACAAATCCTAATAGAAGAGAAAAATCAATCTTTTGTCAAACATATACTGTGAATTCCTGCCTAATCTCTCCAATTTGTAAACCTAGCAGCCTAGAGAAGTTCTCTCACATCAGAATAAAAGATAATACTGACTCACATTCATCAGAATGTCTGGAGACATGAGGTGGTACCTTGAGATCTTTTACAGCTATCTGACCTTATGCACCTTCTATTGTGAAATCATATTTTAAGGTAATATTCCTAGTTTAGTACTTCTCCTGGATTTCTAATTAATATATTCACTAAGTTTATATGGGTTGCTGTTATATTGCAACAGATGTCTCCCTAGGACTGTACAGATTCTCATTTATCACCATGTGTTTTTCATATGCAGTTGACAGTAGAAGAGCAAAATGTAACTATCACTACCAGTACGGTGAGATCAAATCCCATGGCCTGCTTTGCTCATACCAAAACCAATATGACTTCATTTTATTTTTAAATAGTAGTTCTTACAACAAGTTTTAAGAATTTCCCCTATATGCTTAGAGAGGAAAGTATCAGGTCCCAGAGGCAATTTTCTCTATCACCTCCTGATAGCTCTAAAGAGAAAAGACATCTGTAATGAAGAGCCAAAGGAATCACACCACCTTCCTGCACCCTGCCAGGGTGCTGCATGAGTGCTACAGCTAACTGTTGAAACCAAGGATTATATAATACATTCCATGGAATATTAACAATTAATTCATTATAAGGTTGTTGGCAAGTTCCTAAGCACAGACTCAACCTCAGTACAAAAAAAGCTTCTCCAAGCCATCATGTAAATCAACAAAAAAATATTTCCTTCTAGGAATAACTCATTTATAGAATCACTGTGTCTTGGTTTAGGGTAAATTTGGGAGAGAACCATTGAAGGGTTTCTTTCAGAAAGCAGATTTTGTAACTGTTACATATTACAGAATATAAACCTGTATTCTGCTGTTATCAAACTTGTTAGTTTTCTTCATTTTGATAAACTTCATTTATCAAAATGAAGGCTGGAGCCAAAGCAGTCAGTCCTGTTGCATCAGCATTCTCCAGCAGAGCTCTGTTCCTGCCTGGAAGTTTCTGTTCAGGTCTAATTATACTTATCAGCTCTGCAAAGGCCTTGTGAGAGTTGCAGAAAAAGAACACAATACTAAAACTGTAATTGTTATTCATCCCTATCAACCTGTTCTCTGAAAAAGAAGAAAGGAGAATATTTTACTTATTAACACTATAGAATCATGCACCTAGGGAAGAACTGAATTTAACAATGGCTTCACATACTACAACTATCATCCAAATTCAAGCAGGTGGAGATGAAGATGATCCAAAAATGGATTTGCCAATAAGTTGAAAGTTTTAAGACTTCCCACTCTACTTTGGGATTTGTGCATGATTTCATCCACAGCAGTCTCACAGCAAGGAGGGCCATGGGGTCTGGAATCTGGGTAGCTCTTACAGATGTGGTGCCTGATGGCCTGAGCAGCTCAGCCAGCTGTGCTGCACCACCAGCAGCAGAACTGACTCTGCTTTTCAGCACCCACAGCATGAGCAGGCAGTCCTACTCTGTTTCCACAAATAACCAGCAGCAGCACCTACTCATAGCAACTATTTACATTAGAAGAGCTCTACATTAAAATCATGCCCTATTCTCACTTTTTATAGTAAGGAGAGCATAAAACTTCTCATCATTTGTTGATACACATTTCAAACCTGTCCTGTTTCTTAGCTCCTCATCATCTTGGATGTCACAAGAGTTATGCTTCTGCCACCATTATGATCTGTTAATAAAAGGTTACTGCAGGGAAGATGAAGTTTTTCTGACTTACAATATCTGTCACTTTGAAGAGTCAAGGGCAAAAATACTGTTAGCAAATTTATTCTTGCAAACATTGGTACAAGACACTCTAAACTACAGTAGCCTTTAAAAACAAAAATTATTTTAAGCACCTACTTATTCCCTAGGATGAAAATTCTACACTCTTTGTTGTGTGCAATCAACTAAATCCATCTCATTATTTACCTATTTAATAGGCCAAATATTAGAATTTCAAACAGATCAGAACAATAAATTCACTGCTTATTTACAAAATTTCTCTTCTATGGGACAAACCTGGCTGTATTTTGGTATCTAAATACACATACTAAGAATACTGCATTATTTATAGCCAAAAGAGAAGGAAATTCAGGTAATGGTATTAATTTTTAACAGACAGGTTTTATTTACTGTTGTTTTATACATTCTGCATACCCTAGCACTATGTAACCCCTTCCAAGAACATATTTTTCTTAGGCTTGATGGAATTATATTCTCTCAGTATTTTTTTCCCCCTGGGACACTGAACATAAGCCAACAGCTCACCCTGAACTGCTGAAGTCGAGTATTACCTGAAGTGCTGTCCAAAGCTTGGCAGAAGAAACCATTTACAAGTTTTTAAGCCTGATGTCCTGGCCAAAATCCAATAAGGTCAGAAATCACTTGGCCTTCAAAAAACTGCTGGTAATGATACAGAAACAAGGTAGATTCATGAATGTTTCAGAGAATTTGGGCTTAGCTCCAGACCAGACTCCAGCTTCAGAGTGCGTAGGAGTTTCCCACTAATACCACCAGGGTTTGCCTTGGAGACATGTTGGTCCTCCACCAAGAGCACGAAGAAAGCACATCAGACCTCTGGGGTAATTCTGGGGACATGCTTTAATCTTGGCCAAAAGCTGGGTTTCTCAACTCCCTCTGCCACTGTCTGCTTTCCAACTACCTGCTGCAAAACTAGGACCTCTGGAGATGTTAAAAGAAGAATGATAAATGAAGATACATTTCATTATAGGGCAATTCAAAACTGAGGTACTCACTTTGCAACGTGAAGTCTATGAGACTGCAGTCTTAAATATTGATTTTGTATTCCTTGCCATTGAAAGAAGCAATTCTATTTTTGCTGAATGTAATAAATATGACTTTAAACAGAATAAGGCCCTTTCAGCAAGAAATTTTCCATATATCTGTTTGTAAGCCTAAAATTAAAGCCGCTAAAACTGAAAAGAGAAAAAAATAACCAAGGGGGTTTTCAAAAATTTAAAACTCTATCATGCATAAATGGAGCTCATCAGCAAAAGTAATTTCCCTGCAGAAAACACTCCATCTTTTGTTTTATGTAAGTTAGCAACATGAATATTTCATTCCTAGGGAAACTGCCGTTACCCTTTTGCATTTCATAGCTATGCCTGATATCTCAGACACATCAGCCTTTTTTTTTCTCACTTTGCTGTTCAAGTCTATTGCAATTACAGGTTTTGCTGTATCTCAGAAGATAATAGAGTTTGGAATCTGATGTTAGCAGCAACTACATCCTTTGTCCCTAACATCCCCTCTAGATGGGAAAAGGAACATAAAGGACAAATGACTGCACAGAGGATAATCATTCTCAGGATGCCAATCACGATTTGAAAGGCACGTCAGGTATCATTGTCCTCAAGTAGTTTAGGTTTTTCTCAAAGCCACTGTCAACTTTGGCAAAATTTTACAATTAAACGGAAGGTAGTAAAAACACCTACACTGCATATCCACATTAAAACAATGGCCTAAGATAAACACTGGACTTAATTGAGCTGTGAAATTACTTGAACTCCAGGACACAAATAATAAAAAGAAACAGTACAGCGGGTAACATTGTATTGCTGACAGCTCCTTCACAAAACTGTGACCAAAACAGTTTGCACAAGAATACAGATCCTATACAAGCTTGCATTTTAAATTAATTTAATCTCAAGAAGTTTAAAAGCAAGACTTTCAATCAAGATGAAAAGATGAAGATAGACTATTTGACCTAGATGTAGTCCATTACCATTGCAAATTCTCTTCTTTGAGGGCAATTATATTCTTAATTTTGTTGCTTGGCAGGTCATAGTCTGAGTGGCTGATTTTCTCTTTTAGGGCTGTTGAGGTTTTTCAGTCATTTTTTAGGATTTCTTTTTTTCCAAGATTGCACATATCTGGAAAACAGTTGTATCATGTATCCTGTAAACAGGAATATATTTTCTTCTTTAAATGCTTTTTGAACTGTGGGGAGTGAGCAGGCCTGGCTACTGAGGCAAAATGGCCAAGGGTGACCTAATTTGAATCACACTGCAAGACAGACCAGCACTCAGAAGACCACACAGGAAGAGTCTACAGGATAAAATCACTCTATAACTGTAATACCATAAGCCAGCAATGAAAAGATTTTGCCACTAGAGTTGAAAGATCAGCAGGGGGAGATTGATGTTCCAGAACACCTGTGTCTTATCATGCACAGCGAAATAAACATCCACTGTCCAACAAAAATCATCTGGCAACAAGAAGCATTGCATGTGAAACATGACTCTGAGATCACTGGTGAAGGTGCAGGTTTCTCTGCTGCTGGATTTCTGAAGACTTTGAGAGGCAAGATACATCCCAAGTTACTGTTCATGTTATTTTATCCATCTCCTTTTTCCTTCATCCTCTACATAGAGTTTTCAAAATTGTTTATTCTGAGCATGAAAGCATTTGCATAGGCAAGGACTCGCAATAAAGACATCAGGACAAGAGCACCCCGTGCTTAGAAAGCTTAAAAATTGTCTCAAAGACATGCATCAGTGTTTGTGCCTTGTTCCACAGTGCAAGATCTACACAGATAACAAATCTGTCATTTGTGATTTCTGGTAAAAAAAAAACCAGCAAAAATTCACCTTTGAACTGAAGTCATCAGTGTTAAAGGGAGAGTTAATCAATTTACAGGGTGGAAGTTTTAAAACTGAGTGGGGTGGGAGAATGCATGACACATACTAGAGAACTTTGGTACTCAAAGTTTAACTATTGCAGAATCATAAACTGAGTTTGTACAGCTGCTCAGTTTCAGAGTAGTTTACATGAAAATTATTGCCCATCTCTGTGAATCCTGCTCAGCATGAGGAAATTGCTGATCTTACAAAGTAGCTCCACCTTTGGGGTGGTGATCAAGATATTTGACCTACTTCATAAATCACTGCCAAGTTTTTACTTTAATTTATTAAAGAAAGTCATTGCATGCTTGTTTTGTTTTACCTTATGAGGTTCTAAATCATTATGGATAAAAATATGTTGAGTTACATCTCAAATGGTATTCCAGATGGACCTAAAATCATGACAAATATTGAGGATATTAGCCAGTGAGCCTCGTGTCTCTTTAGCTTTCCCTCTCTTCATCTACTCCAATTTGTCTTTAATTCTTTTGGTGTTCTTTTAACCTCACTGGCAGTCATAGGGATTGAGAAATTTGCTTCATTAGAAAGGATAGTAGTGCCATATAAATACCACATCACCTGTCATTTGAAATTTTCAAAAGGCACTTGGCAAGAAGGAACACCATAAAACAGCTGCCTTGTCCTCTATCAAAAGTCTTGATATAACTTCTTGTTACTGGGGGAGGTGAAATCTTCATCATCTTTCATAGAAAGATGATGAAGATATTCCAGAATATAAATACTGAATGATGAACACAAAAGTTAGTTGATGACATTTATAAATTCTTTAACAAATGTCATGTAGAACAAGATGCTGGAATTCCTACAGCTAGCCCAAACTTTGTGGAGGTCTGCAGGGTCTCCTGTATTTCAAAAATCACCAAGCCTTTTTAGGTCAACTGTCTTCCCACTCTGCAGCAGAAGCTGAATTAGGACTACAAATCTGATTTTCTAATTGCAGATGAAGTGAAAAAAGAAATATTTCCCTTTTTGTTTTTTTTTTTTAGCTTGGGATTCTTTTAAATATTAGAAGGTTTCTCTTTTCAACATAAAACCCTAGACAAATAAGCAATAAACATCCAAAACTCATTCCTCCCTGAAGGTGCTGTATTACCTTGCTTTAAAAGACAACTCTGTGTATAGGACAATTTATCAGTGAACATATGCTGTTGCACAATAGTGCTTCTGGAGAGAGATGATTTTCTAGTTCCTTCACCACACTCTGATTTCTGTCTTTGATTGTCATTTAAGAGTACAGCCCTAAATCAGTGCTATTTCCTGTATTTTAATGTAAAACACAAAAAAAAAAAGAATGGCACAACTTATAAACAGAGTCTTGGGCTAATACTCAAATTTGTCACTGAAAGCAACAGAGTCTAACTTTATTTCAAAGTGGTTACTTGTTCATTGAACCATATTTCAAAAAACAGCCCCAATTTATTATCAGGCTCATATCCTGATATGCTTTATCCTCTTTACCTTTCACGGCATCACATTTAACAACAAATATTTTACACAATCATTTAACTGCATTTTTCAGAATGTAGATTCAGATAGAAACTAATGCAAGGAAATTATTTTCCTAGGGAGTTTGGACTGTTTCCTAATTGTTTATTATATATGTATTCTCTTGCCAGAAATCAAGATTTAAAATTCCATCTTCTTCAACACTTTAATGTTGTTTGGATCTCTGAAGCATTTATATTTAATTTCACAGCAGTGTTACAATTCAAGTGCTGTATTTTAATGTCTGCATCAGCCAATTGTTGATTTATTTTCTTTCGGGCAAAATGCAAATAAACTCTTAAGAGGTTTGCTCACAACCCTTGTGTTTGCGTTAATACATTTGCAGTGAACAAATTAAAAGAAGTCCAGATATGACTTTTTAAGGCTCTCTTGAATTTAAAAACTCCAGCTAGTTAAAAATAAACTAAAAAAACACAGTAGTCAGAGCTTTTTCTACAATTAACTAGAAGCAAACTCACATGAACTTGGGTCATTTCCAGTATACATTTACACCAACCACAAACTCCAAGGGTGTGGAAACGAGCAGCTCTAGTGACCCAGCACCCTTTTGAGCTCTCCCCTAGAAATCCATCCTTTATGAAGACATTCCTGCCAACCATATTTTCAAATTACCCCAGAGCTACCAGCCCCATGGAGCAGTCCAGAAAGGACAAGCAGATGCTGCCTTTGTCGGAGCATTCACCTTCCTGCTTAAAATCCCTAAAAATCCATTCCTTCCCTTCTCCATTTGCTGTGGTCAGAGGCTGCTGTGACTGAAGCATGAAAGTTTGGGAGGGTGGACTTCAGACCAAAAGAGAGGGAGTCACTCAAACTCCCAAAGACAGAGAGTAACCAGACCAGGTTCTCCTGAGCCAAGGAGAACATCCTTCTTCACTGCAGACTCCAGATGGCTCCCTAGACATCTAAGACTGACCTACACTGGAACAAATCACCAAAAAAAAAGGAAAACTCTACATTTTAAGGTCTTACCAAGCAGGTGAGCTTCAGGATTAGGCTACAGATTGTTAAACCTGGCCTGTTACTATCTTGACAATCTCTTGGGGACAGTTTCCATCAGAGGAAACAACAGCTAAGGAGGATGTAAATTTTATTTTAATAACCATAGATGTATGCAAAAATTAATCTTGGAAGGGTGCAAGAGTCTAAATAAGTTTTTTCAAATATCATATTTGCAATAAGGCTTATTTTCCAATCAAAAATTCTTTGCCAAATCATCAGGATTTATTAGGATGAGCTTGGTCTTTCAAATAAAGCAAGGAATTGGAAGTTGGAAGGTTTGGGTTTTCTGACATCCGTCTCTCTCTTGAGCATAGCAAGAAAATTGCTCACCTTTAAGAATATCAGCTCTTTTTTTCAACGGTGTCTTGTGAGACAATTTAATTTTTATAAGATTCACTAACAGCCAAGAGCACCATGTTTCACAGAAAGGTATTTTTAAAACCTAGCCAACACATCTGAAAACTACCTTCATCAGAAACATTGAGTATGTCTCTTTTTTCTGCACTAATCTTGCAGCTCTAATACAACAGCAACAAACCTACAAGAACACTTAAAGAGCAACTCTGGTCTTATTGGAATCAGTTGTAAGAAATGGGATGAAGTCTAAAAAGTAGCAATGCTGTAATGAGCTCCAGGTACTGGGGAGACAAGCAGTTTTCACATTTCAAATCATCTTGAATCAAATTGATCCCTAGTACATTTCTTTCTAGCTTAGAAAAGCCTATTAACTGTGCCTAGATGGCTAAAACTGGTCTTCAGATTTGTATTTACTCAATTATTTTTCATTTTCTTTTTAGACTCAGTTAATTTATGAAAAATTGCTATTTTTTTCCCACATATGTTTTATCCAAGAAAACTTTATACACAAATTGTTTCTTATTTGGAAATTTAACCATCTTTATAAAAAATATATAAATTCATGTTTGAGGCATAGCCTGAAAAATTGTTACTCCTTAGAGGAAGGAGCAAAGATTATCACAGAAACGGTGCAAATTAGTTTGATTTTTTTAAAGTGAAAGGCATTATTTTGAATAGCAGACTTTATAATGAGGTCAAGAATTAAATCGTCAGAAATTTATGCCTGATGGTTGTTATTGTCATAACTTCCACCTTCTATTTTTGTGAACATTGAAATGTATTCTGAAAAGTAAATTATACTTTGGAGTTTACTGACCTAGATGATTGTATCAAAAAAAATACAGACTCTCATATCCTGACTAGAATAGACTAAATAAGAGTTTAAATAAGAGTTTCTGGGCAAAGCTAATTCACAAGTGAATAATCACAAATCATGGATGAATACTTCCATATTTTTTGCTTAATTCCTCCTTTGATCTTTATTATAAATGAGAATACATCTTAATTCTTATACTATATTTATTTTGACAAAGGAATATGTATGGACAAATGACATTTCAGTAACTTAGCATCACTAGAGCCTTCCTCTCCATTTTGTGCATCTCTCTATGAAGTATGAAAGCTGAGAGTTGTTAAGGCAAACAGAATTCAAAGCAGAAAAATTTCACAATAAAACCTGTTCCATCCAAAAAAAAAAAAAAAAAAAA
>LTAT01000455.1:0-35142 GCA_003286495.1 Chlorodrepanis virens | reverse complement strand
ATATTCCAGTCAAACATTTTATATATATATATATATATATATATATAAACATATAAAGGCTTGTTTTCCTTTTAAAAACTAAACGAGAGTGACACTTTGCCTCTAAGAATGATAAAGGGAAGAGCCCGGATTTTTGACTATAACTTTTCTTTAAAAATTCGCCTTGGATATAAGAAAACCCTGCTAAAGCTTCCTCCTCTCTCTGAAACACATTCAGGTGGCAGCTGAGGGCATTTTTCAGGCAAAAGCAAGAAAGTTAAAGCAGTTAACCCCACATCCTGGTGAGTTGTGTCCTTGGAGCACAAGCTGTAGGATGGACAAGGTGGGAAAAAGGGGTGCAAGGATGGCTCTCATGATGCTCTTGATGGCTCAGCTGTGGGAAGAGCAGGGTCTGCTGGGCATATCCTGGACAAATTTCCTGGATCAGCCTCGTCCACCGAGGTCCAGGAAGGTTTGTGCACACAGACTTGCTTCAACATGCAAGGAGTGAGGGTGTCTCTTCAATAATCCCCAGCACAGCACCCCAGTCACCTGGAGAACTTGTAGTCAAAAACTGTCAGCATGAAACATCATCTGAGCAAGAGCTCTCACTTCCTCCAGAGGGTCATAATTTCAGATGTGAGACACTAAGGCAAGACTTAAACCCTTAAGCATTTTTTGTGGCACAAGCCCTAATTGCCTACAAATCATGCTGTGTTACCTGCTTGGCACATAAAGCTTGTCTGTAAATAAAAATCTGCTTCTAAAATCCATATTCCTGCATGGCACTGAATTGGAAACATGGCAGAGCTTTTTGTTTGTCTTAAATAACAAAACACTCTCAAGTGAGGCATCTTTTTTGCTTGTTGGGTTTTTTGGTGGGGCATTAGTCGTTTCCAACCTTCTCTCTCTTCCTTGGAATTTCTAGATCACAGCAATAATGTCTTGCTCTGTGACTAAGAGTCCATCATGAAGATCATCTCTTCTGTGATTTGAAACCACCTACACACTTGCTATTTCTGAGATTCTTAGAGCTGCCTTAGTGTGTGTGAAGCATAAAGCCAGTGAAATTTTGATAAAATTTTTATATAATTTCACTGTTCTTAACTTTTTGAATCCTTCATCCATATATCTAGAACAGGACTGGGGGTCTTCTTGAGGCACATAGAGAGAAGCACAGCTGGAGCATCTGGAGCAAAGCTGTCCTCAGATGGAACACCACCATGGCATCCTCCTGGGCTGTGTCACGAGCAAGATTCATCCACATAGCTTACAGAGGAAGAGAGAATATGGTGGATTTTAAACACATTAATAGGCACAAAATAGAGCACAAAAAAAAAAAAAAAACCAAAAACCTGACAGCAGCCAGTACCTGGCATAATTTGCTGGTCCTGTATAGTAAAAGCCCCAAATCGCATAGATTTTACTCTTTTTAAAACAGTCTGTATGGCTGCTGACTACTCTGGGTTTAAGAGCACTCATGCAGTCAAGATGAGGCACAGGGAGACACCATCTACAAAATGCCTCATAAAATTCTGCTTGTATCTGTCTATGCAGAGGGAAAGGCAAGTGGAGCAGAAACCATGTTTTCCTCTATAAAAGGCTCTACATTTATGCAGGAAGAGTTAAAATGAACATATCCACTGCAGCAGGTTCTGCTGTTGTGGTGTCTAGGGCAGCAAGAAATTTCAAAAAATTTCTCTGAGCCACTCAGAGCAGTCAGTGTAAATGATGAGCCCTTCTGCCTTTCCAGGCAGGAGATGACCAAGGCATAAGAGGATTCTCTATCTGAGCTTTACGAAATCTTTTGGCTGAAAACTTTTTATTAGAAGGGTGTAGACAAAATGTTTTGAATTTTAGAGCCACAGGCCTGTGCCAACATAGAAAAAAGGTACAGGAGAAGACAACTACATTTTAAACAAGTTTATGCAGGGCAAAGGAATACCTAATTACTTTACCAAACTAAGATTTTTCATTGCATCCTCCCTTGCCTGCTTCTGTCACACTGAAAACATTTAGAAGAGGATAGAAAGTGAATTTGGGCACAGAAACCTCAGAGAGCAGCATTTGCTAGCACAGAGGCTGTGAGAAACACACTCCTTGATCTGGGCAAAAGGAAACGTGCACATTCAGTTTTGAAAGTTGCATTTAGCAGCCATATTTTTAACCGCTCCTTTTGCTACAATATGAGAATTACAGCACTGAGCAAAAGGCCATCCACACCTTTGTTATTGCTAACAAAAAAGGTGAATGGCTTATTCAATGCTAATTTTTTTTTTAATCCTAAATATTTTTTGGTTTTCTTCATAAGCAAATGGCATTCATGCAATGCAGATGAAGGTTCAAATTACCACCCTGTAATATAAAGATGCTGTGCAAGTGCACTGGCTGCAGCCCAGAACTGATAAGTGGGGTTCTAGATTCTGCAAGGCTGTTGAAATCAATTTCTCTTTATTCCAATGCTAAAATAATAAACTTGGTACAATTCTAAAAGCATTATTTAGCAGTTATCATTTTTCTCAGCTGAGGCACTCTAAGTCTCACTTCCAGGATTCAGTCTAATAAAAATAACCACCATCAATTAGATCCATCACCTCAAATTGGGAGTTCTCATCCTAGGCTCCTCAGAAAAGCATAGGACAAGATCTGAACCATACAGGGACACCCAGTAACTTCCAGGGAATACTAACAGCAGGCATTTTACAATCACCTCAACAGCTGAAACTCCCTGATGAAAATTTAAGGGACAATTTAAAATAGCAATGGGTTATTCACAAACAGGAAAGAATCCTGCCTTAGTCAGATTAGTTGTTCTTTCAAACTGCTCACAGAGCTCTCTGATAGTCTTTTCTGCCATTAGTCACTCAGAGTGCATCTGTGGACAGCCTTCCTGACAGGGCTACTCTTGCTGCTCTGATGTGGAGATTATTGCCCTTCTGGTAATCATACCCAGTAAATAGAAAAATAAAAAGCAAAGTCACCTTGTAATCAATCATTGGTTTAAATTTCCTTATCTTTATTATAGATTAATACCACTGTGACCTACCAGCACTGCTCCAAGTGAAATACAACAAAGCAGCCTGCAGCATGAACACAGTTTGACTTGCATGCTTGTAACTTATTTAAAAATCTGGACAGAATATTAATGTGACAAGGTAAGAAGCAGCTGAGCATGTTAAAGCCTTAATGCACCTGTCTTACTTCATAGAAATAAAGTGACGCTTTTGGATGGTTCAAGTGGGTGAATAACCCACTAGGAAAGCAAAACCTTTGCTCTGCTCATTTATGGCACAGGAGTCATAGCAGGCATTAATAATTGAAGAACCACATTTGTACAACTGCCTGATTTTTCTGTGTCAAATTTTCAGCAACAATGGACTATGAAACAATTGAAGTAACGGAGAGTTAAAAAACACTCATCTAGTTGACTGAGTATAAATCACAGAATGGTTTGGGTTGGGAGGGGACCTTGAAGACCTTCTGGTTCCAACCCCTTGTCCTGTGCAGGGACATCTTCCACCAGACCAGATTGCAGCTCAGACATAGCCTTGAAGTCTCATAAATGCCTCACTATCTCATGATGAGGTTCCAAGTGTGCCTCATCTAAAAACAAATTATTGCAAGGAGGGTGCATGCTAAATTTCAACATAGCAGGAGGTTATCCAAAATGCTGGAGTTAAGATATATAACAGCACAGTATATTCTGAAGGAAAATTGAAATGCTGAAACAATTTTTTTTTAGCCTTCCCCTTAAAGTAAAGCTCCTTTCCTGGCTCCAGAAAATTGAGTAATATTTCATGTCTACGGTTATTTGTGATGATGAAAAGGAGTTTGTCTGCTGACAACCTGTCCATTACACAAGCATTTCTCAGGGAGTGTGAGGGAAGGAAGACAGTTAAGTATGATTTAAGTGAAAAGAATCAGGTCTCTGCACATTCTAAAAGTAGGGTCGATTACAGAGAGCATGCATGTGCCTCATCAATTAGTCTACCATAACTAAAGTTGCCCAAAAATGAGCTTTACTCATCCCACCCCACAAAAATTTCACTGTTTCAACACATCAAAATAGCAGACAAAAATCCCCAAGACAGGTCATAAATTCAGCCTCCTGAGAGCTAGGATTCAATTACATTTGCTTCTGAGAATCATTTTCTTTAGTAGAACACAACACTTGTGAACCAGCACAGCAGCATTTTCAAATCAAAGGTTTCCAGCTTTCTGCTGAAAGCTGAAAGTTTCTGTTTTCAGGTGTTTCATTTTTTCACTCAGAAGTCAAAACTGTCTGTAAAAAGCACACACTCCTCACACAGAAAATAATTTTAATAAAGAAAATAGCTTCAACAGATTTCTTTGGACCATTTCTACAATGACTTCATGCTGGTTCCCCTTTTTCAAAGCAACAGCATGAAACCTCAAGGTTCAGATCTAATGCTGCAGAGCAGCCTCAGCCCCACTGATTTTTTAATCACAAAGTGCACCCAACACAGCCACAACGGCCAACCTCTCATTAATCATTTAAATCAACAGTCCAAAAAAAAGAAAAAAAAAAATAAAGCAAGAAAGAAAACTTTTTTTTTTTGCCTCTCTTGGTGGAGCCTTCCTACATTTGGATGCATTTGAATGAGTGTTTCATCTCCAGTGACAAATCTGCTCTACCTTGGCTGCAGCAACATCTCAGGCGCATTCTATTTCTTTCATTCATTCCCCTGGTGCTTTTACCTCGGTACCTAATGTGCTGTCAGAATCACAGAAGCCATCCATAAGCACTATGTGAGGAGCAGCTGCTGGATGTGCAAGCACACAGGAGAAATGAGCTTTCATTCTTCCCTTGCAATCATTTACATAGAGAATCTGATCCCATTTAAATTACTGCTTGTCATCTCGTTACACTTGATCAGCTGAAGGATCATTTTATTGAAACTGGGAGAAAGGAAGGAAAAAGGAAAACTACCAGCAATTTGACACTCCTTTATTCTTAAGAGTTGGAAGGTTTGTACAGTTTTATATTCAAACTGCTAGACTCTGTGATGGTTTCTCCTCTTAGAAGAGTATTCCTTTGATAGTCAGGCAACTTCTCTCTTATCCCTCCAGGCTAAAAATCTCAATTTTCATGACTTCCCTAAGAAAATTAGAAATTCTGTATACCACAATATTAAGTGAAGAGGTGTTTCTTAAGCAGCTACAACCTGACAAATGCCTTAGCTGTGGGAGAACTGAAAAAAAAAAATGCTTCTGGAAGCTGGAAGAACACACAAAGCCTGCATTACTGACATACAGCTTCCTACCATAAATATTTTTCACATCAATATTGATTTCCGATGAGTTCTCCAAGAATTGAACACAGTGTTAGACCTTGACAGGCTTTATCCTAAATCACATCTTTGTCTGCATTTCTCAGTACAATGGAAATCCACTTTGCATTAAAGTGGCAAAAGGGTATGATTTAAATTCTTAACACAAGGCAATTCACAGATGAAATAACTGAGCAGCATATCTTTTTCTGGGAAGGTTTTTACAAGGCACTTGCCATTGGTGACTAATGCTGCATACACACTCTCATTAAAAAAATAAATCATATTTCTAATTAATATTTTTCAGTGTCTTTAAGGCGGAAACGTTGGCAGTGAGGTGGAGTTAATTTTTTAATGGCCATTACCATCTGTCAAATCTGTCAGAGACAGACCAGTGTCCTGTGATGTGATAGAAATAATTAAACAGGTTTTGCCTTTGCTTGACAGAAATTCAAGTCTCCCAAATAACAGCAAAGAGAAATGGGCCAAATTCTGTTAACTCTACTCAGCACCTGCAGTGGCAGAATTCAGAGGATGAGAACAGCCTCAGGATATGGCTCACAGCATTTTTCATTTTCATCTGTGGGACCAAGATGAGCAGCTCTCAGCACAACAGGAAAACCCTAAAAACCCCAACTGACATTTTTGGGGGGTTTTTTCTACTTGAAATGCTCTTCAGCTATGACCCACTTCTTTTCTGTCCAAGAAAACTAGACAGACTACAAGTCCAACAGGTGAAAATTTGCATGCAACTGCCTGAGAAATTTCGATGAGCCTACAACTAAATTGTCAGGTTTGGTTGAATCAGAAGACAGGACAATACCTATTAATTCTGAAAATGTTCACATTTTTTTAAGAATATTTCACAAATGCTGCAGCATTTAAGGCAATCTTTTTCATCATCCAAAATTGAGCATCGGTTATCTGTTGCTGATTATTTTCTGATTTAAGGAAAGAAGTCCCAAGTTTTTTATCAGGGAGTTTTTGCCATGGTGATCCAGCTGGCCCATCACAATATAACCAGTAAAAAAAGAAAGCCCAATGAAATGAAAAGTTTGAGAGTCCAGTACAAGAATTAGTCATTCAAATTATCCAACAAAATGCTTTAAAAATTGAAAGCCTTCAAGGACCATCACTATTGACAATCTGGTTAATTTTCTGAGCATTAAAATCTGTGTTTAGAAAAGAGACCAAATACTAAGGTAAGGTCCTTTAGAAGAATATCACAACCTAGAAAACCATTTGCCTACAGGAGCATAAGCAAAAGGGCAAAAGAATTTTTATGTTTTTCTAATTACTCTTGTATCTGCATTTTCCATTGTGATGGCATGAGGATTTCATCTTACACACCATTTTATTTATGCAGTTCATAACACCATTATATTATTTTCAAGCACTGCAGCCTTATTTAAACCTTTTATTTCAAAAGTACTTTCATGTTGAAAAATACCACACACACCAAAGTCCTGCACTGTCTTCACAAAAATGACTCCTGTGATCTTCACTGAAGTAAAGCAGGATCAGAAAAGAGATCTATTTCCTTGCAATTTTGGAAGATAGATGGCCTTCATACAGAGGAAAATCTCTAAAAGCCTGTGGCCACTAAACATTTACACTACAACTTCAGATCAATATTACTCACAAATTAAACCCTTAGAGCTCAGGCATCAAGGCTTCTTTACAGAATTATGGGTATGAAGTGCACTCTTACAGGGATGTTAAAGCACGGGTCCCCCAAGGAGCAAACCTGCATGTTCCTTTGCAAGGCACTAGAGAAATCATTGGGTCATGATCTATGTCACAATATGCATGGCAGAAAACTCCACAGATAAATTTTATGAAAACAGAGGTTTTGTTTTCTCAGCTCTGCCCAAATGATATAATTTGTCTTGACAGGCAAATTATTACAGTCAACTTTAGAACAGGCTTCTCTCTAAAATTTTTGTCTATTACAAACAGAAAGTTACAGATATTTCATTTTCTTACACCGTTACTGTATTTGTTTCACTGGTTTTGTTATCCTCCCGGTCATCTAAAACATATTTCATTAAAATTCATGTGTTTTCCTGCATTATCTTACATCTCATCTGAGCTGCAAGTAGGCTGCCAGGACAATCTCAGCTGTTTCCAACAGCAATAGCATGTCTTTGGGCAGGAAAAGCCTGTGAAGCAAAGTACACACCAGTAGCCCAGCAAAAAACCAGCTCACAGATGAAATTAATTTGTGAGGAACATCATGCATGGGCCTGTGCAGGCAGCCATACATCCATCACACCCTGCTCTCTGCTTCCAACAGCTCCCACCACGTGGCAACTCTCTTATTTAAGAGAGACATCCTCAATGATGAGAAAGGGTCTGCATCATACTTGTCTCAAAATCTCTGCCTTTCTTTAAAACTGTAAGTAAATGGGTGCAGAGCTTCCTGACTGACCAGGAGCCACAGGAGGAGGATGAGCCATGTGGTTTAAAACTGCACTCCGCACAGTTTTCCAGGTCCTGAGGGCACTAGGATGTTCCAATAGACCTGCCCCTCTCCCAGAGCTCCCAGTTACCATCTCCTCCTGACCCTGGCCATGTTTCCTGTGCCAGTGCAGGACCTGACCCACCATCTTTTGCCTTATCAGACATTCCCTGAGCTGTGGATCCCACTGTCACCAGCTCAGCTAGCTCACACCAGAGAACTAGCTGATGTTATGGCAACAGTTCTCCTGGTGCTGGGGTCACCCCCAGACCCACCCTGCCCTCCTTCAGGAGCAGCACTGTTGTGTGCTTCTGTGCTGTAACACTTGTGAGCACTGAGAAAGTTTTTAAGAGACTTTTTCCTGGCAAGAGAGAGCAAAAGTGCCACTGCTTGCTGAAATGTATTGTTTTTGCTGCAAAAGCACCGCTGAGAACAGATCCAAGGTGAAGATCCTGGTCCAAATTTCCAAAGCAGCTGCTCCACTGCTGTAATCCTGAATTAAGTACAAGCAGAAGTCAACCCCAAGATTTCTTTATCTCTCTAAGTCAGCAATGTTATCTATGTACATGCATCCCTGTACTCACACATGCAGATTTTCCTGTTCAGTTTTATTTAATTTTAAGATACAAGTGGAAAGCTGGTTGCATACCAGAGAGAATTTTGGTGTTTGGTGGTGCTGGCTGGGGCTTTTTGTGGATTTGATTCTGAGAAAAAAGATGGAAACTGCGAAGTTCTTACAAGAAGGAATTGAGGAAAAGGCCTTCTATCAAAGGGGTTAACCCAGAAGGAGAAGCCACTGCCTGACTCCAATTTACCAATCTCTGCCTAGTCAATGGACTAACAAGAACTCCAAAGGAAAACTCAGCAGGAAATCAGCCACATTTTCCAACAAGTAATTTCAAGTCAAACCATCCAAGATGAATATATGAGATTAGCTCAGTTGGTTAGAGATTGGTGCTAATAAGGCCAAGTCTGTGGGTTTGATCCCTCTGTGGGTCCTTCCCTTTGGAGCTGGTCTTGGCAATCCTTGTGGGCCCCTTGCAACTCATAATATTCTGTGATTTCTGTGACTTTTGTTGAAATCCAGTCATTTTCCTTCACACGTTACAATTCTGAAAACTTGGCAAATCTCAGGCAAGACATCTTTCATTAAAAACAGTGCACATGATCCTTGGAGAAATACTAACACTTTAAGAGAAGCGACCTTTTTATTCTCTGCCTCATCTTTCATTTCTAGTGCTTGCCATCAAATATCTATATAAGTCTGCAAATGTTGCTTCTGGGGAGAGCACTGTGGGGACAACCTTTCAGCTACATGCCATGCTGTAAAATGGATGAAAGACCATCCAGGGCATTGCCAAGTGGATCCTGGCTGAATGCGTGATCCCTACACTGCAGCTTGAGAAATGCCATTTAAGAGTACATCCCAGCTGCATCCCTGGAAATAACAGCACTATGGAAAATACTCCAGGCTCCTCCAAGGCTTCAAAAATAACAAGAGATCTATATGATCTATTTACTCTTTCATCTGATTTACAGAAATGGCTCTTGACAGGAGGCAAATGTTGCTTCTGGGGAGAGCACTGTGGGGACAACCTTTCAGCTACATGCCACACCGTAAAATGGATGAAAGAACATCCAGGGCATTACCAAGTGGATCTTGGTTGAATGAATGACCCCCACTCATTGAGAATTGCCATTTAAGAGTATATCCCAGCTGCATCCCTGGAAATCACAGCACTCTGGAAAATACTCCAGGCTCCTCCAAGGCTACAAAAGCAACAAGAGGTCTATATGATCTATTTACTCATTCATCTGATTTACAGAAATGGCTCTTGACAGGAGGCAAGTTGATAATAAAAAGCTCTCCTTTCAAGCACATCTTTTAGATGTTGCCTCTCTCTTCTCCCCTCCATTAAGTCACAGATCTAAGGACTAAAAAGGAACTGAAGAAGTGGCAAGATCTAACGCCTGTTGGACTAAATACGTAAATTATGAAATCAAGTCTCAGAACTGGGAGATCTTAACTCAGACTACTGGTAAATCAAGAAAGTCATGAAAGCAGCATCCCCCTCTAGGAAGGGTGCTGATTTTAGCTGTGACATTTCCAGCCCTCAGAAGTCTACAATATTTTTCAAATAAGATCAAAGAAAATGCATTAATATTTGCATATGGTTTGCTGTATATTTCCCCCCTTCTATTAGCAGCTCTCTTCCTCCCCAACTTCAAACGCTGGATAATACCAAAATCTTTAGCGTAAAGGAAACAAAAAACCTTCCAGTTCAGATAACTAAAATGCATACTGAAATTAATGGGAATCATTTGATTCCTTCCTGTGACAAAACAAAAATCAGACATTTTCTGGAGAAGAAACATGAGAGCAGAGAAGTGTGATTCCATAATGAAAGCCTCTTTGTTATTCTCACATTTTTCCACATGCGATTTTTGCAATGTTTGTTTGTTTAACTCTGATTTGGCTCATGGCATTTGAACTTCTTCACCAAGAATTGTGCTTTTATTGTAATACAGTTTTATGATAATTAAAAAGAAATTGTCACATTTAAACATTTTCTGCATGATTGGCATTAGAGCATTCAGCGCAAGGAATTAATGAGAGTATTGAATTAAATGTGTCAAATCATCCAATTTTTAAAACCTCAGCACAACAAACCCAAAGCACAGAAGTTATTTTGTCTGCATAAATGATGCTCAAAAGATTAAAGCAATTTCATTATATGGTGCTTTCTAAAATCTGGGGCGGGGTTACTCTTTTCTGTGTCTCAGAGCTGTAATGAGGGTTTTTATTGGATGTTTATAATTTTCCATTGGTTCACAGTGAAACAAAGCTGGGATGTGCCTTGCAACAATTTATGAACGCAAGAGGGTTTGTGTAGCTGACTTCAGTTGTCTGCCTCTACATTGCAGAAATGAAAGGACCTTCCCCAGTCTAAATACACAATCAAGCCCCTAGTGAGGCTGCACTAAAACATGATGGCAAGCTCACTTCTCTGCCCAGTCTGTTCCTTACGCAGTCAAAAGAATCCTCACAGCTCTATCAGCAAAACCAGAGCTTTTGTCTGTCTAACCATCAACTACCAGACTAACATTTCAAGTCACGTAGAAGTGCTGAAAACATAAGGCAAGAAAACCACCTCGATTGTTCAAAGGATCCACTACTACAAAAATATTCCTGTTTGGTCAACATTATTAACATCTCAGTTTAATATTGAGAACATTCCAAAGGGTGGGCTGCAGGATTAAAACAAACTGCTATGAATTTAAATCAAACTCCTGGAGAAAAGTCAAGCTTTTCACTTTCTCAGCTACTTTCTACCTATCAGAATGATGATTCACATTGTTAACATCTGTTTCTCTGCACTGAAGACCCAGCAAGACCATCCACAACACAGTATTTATGTGCTTCTGGAAACAGGTAAACCAGCTCAAACAGAAGGCCAAATTCTCCTGACAGAAAATCTAGCAATTTGGGTTTTTTTATTGCAATACTGCACACCTTTTTTACTTAGAAAAGAATACACCTAAAATAAAGGGCTAATTGTTTGCAGATGTCTTCTGAGGAGGTTTAAGCATCAATACTTGTCAGTTCACAACCAAAAATCAAGGGGCTAATTAGGATTTTCCCTACATTTTGAATTTTTGTTTAGCATACCTCAGCCATCAATCAATGTTATTCATTCATTACCAATTAATTAACAGAAGTAAAATGATAGAATTTCTATTCAAATCAGAAAAAAAAGACATTATATTTGCCTATCATCAATGGCAGATCAGGGAAAGTTCAAGCAAAAGTTTTTCATTAGAAACAGTGTAATTTTTTTATCTCAGTGCCTTTCCAAAAGTATGGATAATAATTAAAGCTATATGACATTAAGCACACTGGTTAAATCAAAAATCCTATTACATACTCAGGAAAAATTAGCTGTGGAATGACGTAAGACACAGCTTTCAGCTCTTGACAACCTAGGAGGAGTTTTTGTTCATCCATTCAGAAAGTCCACATTATATATAATACTGCTAAACTTCATCCTTCTCATTATTCTTTCAAGGATTACTCTCAGGAAACTGGTAAGGAAGCAGGGCATTGTGTTTTTTAATGCTATTGTAGGGGCATCCATAGCAAAAGAAAATAGGTGGCATGAGTGAATGCAAAGTGGGAACTAATAATGGGAACTAATCAAGCACCACATTTTAATGTCCTTGTTTCAAATTTGTTAAGAGCAGCAAAAAGAAGGGGACTGTATTTCTTTTCTGTTGGAATGTATGTAAGGGTTCAGTAAGGTACTGGAATATGCCCTGTGATTAGCCAGTAAGGAATATTTGTCTTCTAAATGCTGAAAATCTGTCATTCTTTCCAAACTCTGCATTTAAAACAAACCAGGAATCTGTCATTCTGGAGGACATAATTTCCCATCCTAAATGACTTTGGCCAACAGCTGCTCTGGATGCATAGATTTAAAGGGACAATCCTATATATAAATATGAGCAAGTCACATATAAGAACAAAGACTTTACATGTTCAAACCTATTTATAGAAAGCTATAGGAAGAGAAACCTTATTCCATCTACGTTAGGGGGATTTGGGCAAAGTGAGGATTTTACTATATCCTTTAATTTAACTTCAAGGCAACGTGAATCAAAATACACGAATAAATAAACTTTTAAGTTCTCAAAGGTCCTTTAAGGCTGGCTACCCACTGCACAGCCATCAGAAGAGGGAGGCTGGGCAGGCATCCTGGCAGATGGTTTCCCTGCAGAAGGGCTCTTCCATGGCAGCAGTGGGTTTCCATGCCCCACGCTGCTGCAGAGCATTGTTTCCCTGGAAGGTGTTAATGGCTGCCAGCAAGGATGCCTCTGGTACATGGAAAATCATGGCCTCTGCAAGCAGATGTGCATGCTAGCAGCTCTTTTTTTCAGAGGAATTAAGATCTTTAATTGAGTAGAACAGCTCAAAGAACGGAAAGGCATGTGGGGAGGCCCAGGGGATTGATTGGAAACATTGAGTCCTGTATTGACAGGAGGTAGATGTGTTGGTACACGTAGGCAGAAAACCACCAGGAAGCCAGAAAAACAATGTAGGCTTGGCCTAGAGAATAGAAATAGACCTCCCTGGGTGCAGGAGTGAAGGGGAAAAAATAGGTTTAAAAGTCTGCATTTAAAAACCTGTTCATTATTATCCATTTCTGCTCTGCCTAGGAAATGAGGATACAATCCCTCCAGATGACTAGGGATGTGCCCAAAAAATGCCTGAGCAGTATAAGCAGCTTATCCTCCTCCAGAAAAAAAACAAAAAAAAACAAAAAAAAACCAAGCCAAAACACTTAAGCCTAGCTAATAGTTGCAAAGAGCTGAAAACAAGAGTTTACAGTGTCCAGCCCACAATGAAAGAATTTATTTCTTCAAAAGTTCAAATGCTGGGTCAATTTCCCATTGCAAACACTAGCCATCACCTCTTGCTTCAAAAGCCTGAACCACTTCCCTCTCTGTCTCCAGAGCCACAAAGACCACAGTGAGTCCCATGGGCTTGGTGTGTACCCACAAGGACAAGCACAGCAGTCCTTTTCCTATGGCTGATGTCTCCGTGAGGCACTTTGGGATGGGCGGCTGCACCTGCTCCACCCCAAGTCACATCCCCAGTACCAGGAACTTGGAGGTGCAAAAGAAATCTATGTGGTCAGGAATGCAGATACACAGCAGCAAACATGCACAGCAGATCAATTAAATTCAACAAGCAGCCTCTTCACTCAGGTGTGTGGATGCACGGACAGGCTGCTGCCTCACACCACCGTGTGATTCACAGGTGAGACCATTGTACTGAAGGTGGACTGCTCCTAAATCAAGTCCTGCTGGGGGCAGTGACCCAAAGGAAACTTTGCTACTCGTGATTTAAGAATTTGCAGGCAGATTTCTAAAAAGTAAAACTTCATAAGAAAGTGGACATCAAATATGTGAGGCACTTTCATAAATGCAAGCATGGGCTGAATACTTCAGAGCACAAATAAGCTGTGACAAACCAGGTCCTTCAAATCTATGCTGCTATTGAAAACCAGTGGGGCCTAATGAGGAATACATTACTACAATTTTTCCAAGTTGTTTGCTGTGCCTCTAACATGCTATGTCTCACTGTACTGCTGTCACATGAAATATTAACAACAGCAACTACCAGTTAGGCACTAAACATATACATTTGTGCTGCACTTGCTCACACTTGACATGACCATAATATCTAATATAATGCCAGATGATGAGCTTGATGTTCCAAAGCTTGATTTCTCCCTGGCTAAATTCACTAGGAAGAGGGAGTGGAGGAAAGAAAAAAATACTGATAAGCTTTCCTCTGGATGTACTGTTGACAGCACAGGAACATGTTTATTTTTGCTATTCCATCTGGTGCTCATTATAAGCACCACAGTTTTGGAAGAGTTATGGCCCAACTATCTAGCTATCAATAAAACATGGGCTTACTGAATCTGCAGCGACATGAGACATAAGTGCAATAATCTCCTGTTTACTGATGGTGTGTTATGCAACATTATTTTCACTCAACCCCAACTATTGGAAAATTAAAACAACTTTGATCACTTTTGGAGGTTCTGGGCTAAGATTTCCATTTGCAACTATCAATTATTTAAAGAACAGTTTTAACGTGTTCTTAGAGGTTTAAAAAAACCCCAGTAATTTAAGCAGCAATGGCAGATGATTATAAGACTTAAGCCTCATATGGAATAAAAAGTCTGTATAAAACAGTCACATTGCCATCTACTGACAGCTCTTTATGAAAAAGGCTTACAGTTTTTATTAGCTGCCTGACTATACTTAATACTCCTTCTCTTGACATAACAGTAGCACAAAAATTAGAGATGTACAATATATGTTTGTACATCCCACTGCAACAATCCTGCTTCGAATCCATCCGAATCCAGGCTTTCAACTGTTCCATACTGCAATTAGACATGTTTGTTAATGGCATTATTGCTCAGGATTTCATAGGAGGTGAAACTGTTTTCAAGGAAGTAACTAGAGAAGGGTATGTCAATAAATCTGGGCTATGAGCACGGTACATAGGGACCTGCTAATAGGATTTCCTTAATAACAGCATTTATTTCACTGTCCATAATACCAATCATAACAGCAATCACTGGAAACCACAGATCTTATTATATTATGGGGAAAATGGATTTAATGTTAAGGACACTTCATATCAGACTACAATGTCCGTGGTGCACCTGCAAATTAAAAATCTTTTATCTTATCTGTATACTGAAGTACATTTTGGCCCAAGACTCAATAATCTATTTATTCAACCAGCAACATGTAATTGCACTTTAAAACTGAATGAAGTTCTCATAGCTGTTCTGCCTTCCTGCAACCCAGGTCAATGGATCCTAAAAATGACCTGTAAATGAGATTATGCAGTGCTCTTCCACAGAAGCAAATACACCAAGCTGGGATCTCCTCCCTGTAACCCAACCAGCATGTTAATACCCTGCACAAACTCAAGGCCTTCCCTAGACTCTCAGTGCTTTATTTCCTGCTAAGAATTTCTGCATGCTCTCTGATCCATGGCAACATGTGACTTTTCTTCACTTTTGCCTCTTCATTTTAACGTTCAAGTTTGAAAGAAGAAAATTAAACAACAACAAAGCAATGGATCATGTCTTGTCCACAGTACTTGTGCCCAGTTTTTCACGCCTCCAAATCTGCCATTCACAAAAGAGTTTCTAAAGTTCTACATTGTCTTTAAGATTTCAGCTTTTATCATTTCTTATACTCATTTGAACACACTCCAGTGTCTTGTCTTTTCTGAGAAATTTTCTTGGCATAGAGAAGAGCCCAGAGAAGGCAGCACCCCATGGAACACAGGGCATTGGAATGCCTCGCTGGGAAACTTTACATCACAGAATTTCAAGTGCCTTCCACAGGCTTGCTGCTTGGCCAAAGCAAGGTGCTAGAGAAACCTATCCCCATATCCCGGAGTACCTGAGGATGAAAGAGTCAATCCAAGTGCCACTTATGGTTCCACAGGCACAGTCCATGTGCTGGCACCCGATCAGCCAGCAAAACTAGTATTTTTTAGGAGACTGAATGTAGTATCAGCTAAAAAAGAGGGATACTTCCCAGATACCCAAGCTGCAAAAGTATACTGTCAAAGTATAATAAGCACACAAAGCACACTATAAGCTAGAATGAGAATTTACAGAAACAGGTCCTGACCATTAACTCCTTCTGTACTCAGACTCTGCAAATTAAATAGCCTAAGAACATTTGCAAAGACACAACAGGAACTCTGTTACATGCTTAGGTCCTCTTCCACCACTGGTAAGCAATCTAGGGCATCTGGAAATTTTTCAGGATGACATTTCATAGGACTAGTACGAGTCTATGCCACAAATCAGTATTTTGTCTCCTTTTCCAAATCCACAAACCCACTTAAATCTTTTCAGAGCTATTGAGCCATATCTGATTACCCCTACTCACTGTTCTATGTGTACTACGTAAAAGTCAGGACAGAATGACTGGCATGCACACAGCATGAAGGCCCAGGCAGGCTGTTTGGCTGAAATTACTTTAGTTTACAGACAAACAACCCAACTGCAAGATTTACCACTCTGCAACTCTCCATTTTGTCTTCTCACCCAGTGCTTGCTGACAATATCACCCTGAAGTGAAGGTCTTGCAATTCAATGAGTGCAGGAGAACCCATGAAAGTTAATCTTGGCTCCTGCTGAAAATGATGCCATTTTTCTAACAAAGTCCTACAGAGAGTGAGTTGGAATATACTGCACAAAATTTATAAAATTTCCCATTGCAATCATTTAAGGACAGAGAATTATCTCCATTCAAGCTAAGGAACAAAATCATTTCCTTAGTAACAAAAAATCAAAGCTGGCATATGTTTGCAGAATAAGATACCTGCTACCCTTAAACTCTAGGTCAGCATGAAATTTCACAAGTTTTCCTTAAATGAAACAATCCTCTCAACTTTTCTTCTTAAAGAATGAAGATAAGCACTTTTAATATTGAGGCAACAACAACAACCACCTTCCAAATTTAAATGCAAATATATTTTTGACCAAAACCATATAATCCTACTCTGAAAGAAACTACAACAATTTATTTCACGAGAATTGTGACTCAGAAGCACAGGGAGATAAACTATAAAAACTTTGGACAAGTGTAATATTTCTTCTTTTAAACAGCTCAAACATGGATTTTGCAACTGGTGTCGAAGAGGTTTTGGTGGGGTTTGGTTGGCTGGATTTTAAACAGTGTATTGATACAGCTTTTGCAGAAATAAAACAGTGCAAAGAGTGAAAAGTGCTTGGCTAAAAATAAACACTACTTGTGTTTGAGCACATTTCCTCAAGCAGAGTCACCTCAGACTTCACCACTCCTCATATTCCAGCTCTGCTCTCCGTGGGAGAGGCTGAGGAGCTGAAGTGGCTGAGCAGTATGCAAGGAACACAATCAACCCATTAACTCTGCTCAGAAGTGGAATTACTTTTTGTTTGTAATGCAGAGGACACACAGCAGTGATAAATTATTGCTTGAACATTGTAACAGCATCTGCTGCACACAGCCTGGGGGGCTGAGATCTGGCCTTTGATCTACACATCACTCACGTTGAGCAGAACAAGGTAATCCAGATACCTCTAGGACTTGCATGGCTTTGGAGAAGCCAGGAAAAAATTACTCTCCAAGCATCACTGCTTTTGTTTTCTTTTGTTTTCCTTTTTTTTAGTTGCTTTGACAAGTAAGGAGGAGGAAAGAATAAGGAGAACAATGCCCATTGTAGGAGGAACCACTGATATATTTGTGTTTTCCTCTTTGCTATGGATAAAAGCATAAAAATATACTGACATGCAAGTCATGGCTGAATGAGGAAAGAAAACAGTTAATGATGATAGAAACCAGCTTCTGTGACTTATATGAGAGAGCCTCTCTCAGCTGTTTAATTTTAGAATAATTTCTGTATGGTTAAAAAAAGCCAACAAATTCTGTGGTGTCAGAAGAGTCACTTCTGCAGTGCAGAAGGTCATGTCATTCAGTACAGTATCCTGGGAGAGCCTCTGAATTAAGAGTTTGGTCTTTTAGTACCTGTAACTCATTAAAAACTGATTTAAAAGTCTCAAGGTTTCAAAGCCACCAACAGCAGAAAATAGAAGTTTGGGAAGTGCGTAGGAATGGTGCAGCCCTGAGGGGCTTGTGCCCCTGCTTCTGAAAAATTGCTTGATCACTGTCCATGCTTTAAGTAAAAACTATGAAAGAACTCTACAAAATTAAGCCTTAAAGAATATTCTTCCAAAGATATTACGAAAAGTTTCAAAATGAAAGAAAATGTTTAATTGTATGCCTTTAGCACCTGCTCAGTCAAAAGAAACAATACAAAGGAGAGGAAAATGATTTTTTTTAAGATATTCACATACACACAACTAAAAAGTTACTTGGCTTTCAGACTCATCCATGCTAGAGCACGAAGTGCCTTTGGCAGTGATCTGAAGGCACCAGAGACAATACAGGGTGTAACTGTCATCATGAATGTCTTATAACACCAGTGGCCAGAACAAAATGCCTTTGAAGGCT
The DNA here is from genome assembly GCA_003286495.1 of Chlorodrepanis virens. Lineage (NCBI taxonomy): Eukaryota > Metazoa > Chordata > Aves > Passeriformes > Fringillidae > Chlorodrepanis > Chlorodrepanis virens. Next base: position 16,809 of record LTAT01000455.1, on the reverse strand, counting down.
GCCACGAGTGACAAGACACTTTAAGAAAAGACAGGAAAATCAAAGGGCATTGTCATTGAGTAAATCAAACTTTGTTTTGATTGTTTGCAAGGTCACGATATTTGCATTCTATTAAGGTTCATTAGCACAGACAAGTATTAGCTGTTTCAGGCTCATTTTTTTGTTTTGAAGGTCTAAAATAACAAAGTTCCACAAAAAAAGCAAAACACTGGCCTGCCAAGGGATCTCGGCACAATTTATGCCCTGATCTCTTTGTTACAATGGAAACATTGTTTTATGACTTTAGCTACTCAATATGCAAAGTTTAATTTATAGAAACCTTTCTACTCAGATTTTAAAGCCCAAATATTTTATTAATTTTAACAGGTATTGCATATAATACTTGCAATTATTTCAGCACTAATTACTTAGGGGGAAAATCAGCCTTACTTTTTTAATGTAGAAATTGAAGCAGCAAATATCTAAATGTTTTTGCTTAACTGCTTAGAAAGCCAGTTCCGTGCTGAAAAACTTCATCCTAACAAATTTTTATAACAATTTTATGCAAAGTTTAGACAAAGAGGTGTGACTGTATGACCAAAAGTGTCCTCTAAAAGAATTTACTGCTATTGCTGGCTCTAAGACACTGCAGAGCAAACATTCACAAAAGAATAACAAGCTGTAATTGACAAATGGGACAAAAATCACAGTCATGGGTTTACTGAATAAGCTAGAACACCTTAGTCATAAAGGGGGGGGGAATTATAAACTGATTTAATTCACCATCTTATGTTCACTCTGGTGCCCAAGTACCAATCACAATCAATTTATTAAAAACCAGGGAAATCCATGGCATTATAAATATGTCCTTCAGCAGGGTAGGAAGCATCATGATTGCAAATGACTCGTGTACAAATCCAAGCCCTAGCTTGAGAACATTGAATACCTAACAAATCTAATTATTAGACAAAGGTCTAATTTTGCATTCCTGCACCTTCTCAGCTGCACTGTACCCAGAGCAAATCTGTAACACATTTGCCAACACAGAAATCATGAATCTTACAGCTCGAGTGCTCGGGAGCACTCATAGTCCTTCTGACAAGTTTTTAATGAAATAATGCTATGCCTGTCAGTGGGAAGGAGAAGGAGAATACATTAGACTGACACATAAAGAATCATCCTGCCAAACACTGCATCCCAGAACTGGAGGTGGAAAGATGTAAAAGGCAGACAGCATAATGTGCTCATTTGTGGCCTCATCCCAGAGCCAGCAAGAGTAACTGCAACCAGCACCAATTTTCTGCCCAAGGAATTAAATACACTGGGGTGTGAATAAGTTCAGTGTCAAAATATCAAATGATTGCCCATAAATACATACTCTGAAAAGAAAGTGTTTTCTCCCCATTTATTTCTACAAAATCACCACCAGCTTTGATTTGCACTCCATTTCAAGCCACGCCAAGAAACATGATCCACAACAAATATGAACTACAGACATGTTTACCCTCCTATGTTTCCAGATGTCTCAGTTTTATGTGCCAAATCTGCTCTTTCAAAATACTACCTCTAACTTGTCAAAATTCCAGTTCCTTCCCATGCTGTGCTTTGTGGTGGAGAATAAGCACTGCTTTTGGAAGGCATGTTTCAGAATAATTTTAGGTTAATTCCAATCAAAAATTCTATCAGATTTAACGTTTGTAAGGGTTCAGCAGCAAAAAGAAACCAAGTGACAACAGTGGCGTGTTAAAACACTGTAGAAATATTATGATTAATTGCAACTCAGAAAAGCCAGGAGTGCCCAATAAAAATTTCTGCTGTATACTTCAGAGACAAAGGTGTATGCCTCAGGACTGATGAAACACTTTCCTGTATTGAGTCAGGAATATGTTAGCTAGCAGCTTTTGAAGCCTGACATTTTAAAAATCAGATCCAGATAACTGAAGGGTTTTAAAAGAACCAGCCAGGCATCTTTCTAGGCTGTCAGGGAGTTCTGTCACACTGACAGTCTCAGAAGACTGAAGAGTTGCACCAATATGACAAGACAGATCTTTACAAAGTCTCACAGTAATTATCAGAGTAAAACATTGAGAAAAACAAAAAAATTAGCTTCTAGAAGTTCATCACATGCACAGTGGTAACTCCCATATCCCTCAAATCCAAAAATCAGGATCTTGTGATCCGTTATCAGTCAGAAGCAGAGGTATGAATCAGAATTCTGGTACAAAACACTTGTTTACAAGAATGTATCAAGTTCTCCTTTGTATGCAGTGGAAGTGAACTGAAGCAATTACCTCTCACAGCATCAGAACCCTTTCATTCATCCCATTCCAATGATTTGTCTTGGAAGAACGCTGCTTGCATCCGCTCAGGTTAAATGAAGCATTTAACCATTTTCCAGGATTGTCTCTGCTTCCTGGGTGAGATAGTTCAGCCACACAAACATACCCCTTTGTGTACCAATAATCAGCCCAACTTTCTTCCCACAGAACATCTGAATTTCTAGCTAGCTGCCTCTATTTTGGATGCAAATACTGTCTCTCACAGCTACCATAAAATATAGGATTATAATTAACTCCAACAGTGTCTACTAGATTAACCCAATTTACACTAATTTATTCAACTAAAGAGGGACTTTGTGCATAGTGGTAAAAACAATGCTCATTGTTTTCAGCACATTTTATATTATTCTAATTGGCAAATGTTCCCATACCTGCAATTAAAAAAAAAAATAAAGTAACTTTATAAGCAGTGAAGGAGCATGTAAAATTTTGTTTCTTTAAATGACTCAGCTATGAGAATTTTAAGTGATGCGTAATTAACTAACAGAGCCAAAAAAACTGCAAAATTATTTAAATTGAACATGATGGGAAATGCCTAAGCACCATGGGCTCAACTGATTCTTTCCAAAAGAAGTCAAGCAAGTGAAGCTAAAGGCTTTCTCTCATCTATTCATTTTGGATTATTTAATCCTATACCACTGAAAACATGAAAGTCTTGCCTTGGTTTTGTTTGTTTTTTTCTTTAGAACTAGATTCTCTTGTACTGAAGAGTTCTTTGCTTCCTGTATTTCTCATGGGAAAAACCCTACCTTGAACATTGCGACATTTGCCTTTCTGTCCTATTTTGCTTTCTGAGTAAATCTGAAAAATGCTCCATTTAAAAATCCCTTAATCCTATGTTCGTATCCTGTAAACTCTCTGGAATATTTAGTATCCAAATTATTCATTAAAACAAGACCAAATTTCTGTAGAAGATCACCATGAAAGGGTAAAAATAAGTACTGACAGTCAGTCAAGGACATCCCAGGCAAATCCTGAAAACCCATCTTTTTCAGGTCAGTATAAATTTAGGCACTTACCAATAACAGAGAATTTCCTAGCCTAATACAGATACAGCTCATATAAATAGGAAATGCTAAATGGGACAGATTGAGTACGAGGACAACACCATCACTAAGTTTTTCACAGACTGATGGTTTTCTGTTTTTCAACACATTTTAAATCAGGTTAAATCATATGCAGTTCTGATACCTTCTGAGGTAAGGCTGGAAGCAAAGAACAGGACTAGAGTACAGAGTTCACATCAGGATTTTCAAGCATAAATGGCAGCATAGGGTCAAAAGAGAAAAAGAGCAAAGTTCAAATACAATATGTTTGAAAGTGTGAATAAAAGACAAAACTATGGAATTTTTAAACAAATCAAAAAATTTAGAAAAAAAAAATAGTTCCCTTTCCTCTAAGTATTTGGCATTCTGAACAATGCAGTACAAAATCTGTCTTTAAAGTAATTAGACTTTACTGTTTTGGAAGCCATAATGGAAAGAGCAGTTCCTGCAACTTTCAAGTTCAGGAATAACACTATCGACTGTGGTGCTCCTGTTCTGAGAATCTCTTGTTTCTGCTGCATTCTGAACCTTATCAAGTTCTCCAACATTAAGTGCTCCAAGTGCTATAAAAATGGCATCCTTCTGAGCGTATCTTCAGCTGCCTTTACAAGTTTCTTTTGAATGAAAAGGATGGTTACCTGCAAGCATTTACTCAGAGTCCGAGTTCACAGTAGAAAAGTAAGGAAATGCAAAATAAAACCAAATTACTACAACCAAAGATTCCAGTTTCTCCCTTCTGACAGTAGTTCCCAATGAGGAGGAGCCTTCACTGCCAAATTAGAGCTGTAAAGTGGCAGCTTTAAAGTGGGAAGAGGGATGCACAAAGCTAATGGAGAGCAGGGTCTCTGCATTCCCTTGGAAGCCCTTCTCCATCACTCTTGCCCAAACACAAACAGGACCATGAGTGTGGCTTCTGCACTTCCAGGTTATCAGTTTCAACCTGATATTCTTCTACATAAACATTTTACATTTAAGGGGCTTGATCCATGTGTCTCTTTTTCACATCACTTCAAGATTTCTATGTTTAGCAAGTTAGTTATTCAAGTTTATCTTCTATTAAAACACAGCTGTCAGCTTAAAAGCCTTCTTATATCCTTGGGGTGTTCACTACTCAGAACTGAAACAGGTAAACCCCAAATTTCTGACTGCTTTGCATGCTGTTAAAAACATACATAGCTTATTTAGTTAAATTGCTCCTGTGTTTTTTACTACACATAAAAGCATAGACAGGTAAAAGCCCTGCATGCCAACTCTGCCTTCCCTAAAAGGAAAAAAACATTTTCAAAAAGTAAATTCCTTCACACATGCATTCAATACTCACACTTCAAACACTGTTTTTAAATTTTTTTATTGGGAGGTGAGAGCAGAGAAAAAAATAACTCAACTAGACACTACTAATACACTGAAAAAGAAACTTGTCATAGCAAGGGAATTTTAGATGCCAAAGGAGTACCAGCAAATAAAAAAACCCCAAAACCTGTGTTGGGAGAAAACAGCAGCTTGTAGGCCATCTTTTGGAAGCTATTGAAACACAAACCATGCTGAGCTCAGTGATTCCATGAACCTGCATGAAACAGAGTCTGACAGTTTTCTGGTTTTAGTGCAATTACAAACAAGCACATTCCTGCATACTCCTTGTCTGGGCAAACAATAATACAACAACTGCAGGAGCAACAACTGAATGTCCCTGGATACAAACACCCAGCAGGTGTTAAAATAGAGAAAAGAATTCATACCACAGGAGAATGAATTCATACCTCAGGAGAACACAACCAAATATTTTAGATATCCAAATCTACAACCAGACAGCAAAATGCAGAAGCAGGAGGTATTAGATGACAAGATCTACTTTAGAGCCAGCCCTCAGCTTCTGGATATTAGGGTTCAGGTAAAGAAAAGAAGCACACAATAACAATGCTCAGGCAAAGCACAGTTCACTACAAAGATGTTGAACTTCTCTGATGTTTTTTCCCTACCCCAAGTTGTCTTGCTGGTCTTCTACATCTGGCTGTGAAGGGACACCCTTTCCTTTTTGATTAGTTTTCTTTCAGACAGTAGTGTTTTAAAGAGAAACCCAACTTACTGGTGCATTATTGAGCTTCCCAGCCGACTGAGGAGATCTATTCTAAACCCAGAAAACTTGTTATTGTAACACTCTGTCAAGAAAAATTCACTTGTTAAAGGCAGAGTCGATACATATCAGGGAAACATCCATAAGTTTCTGACTGATGTTGCTCTACAAATATTATCAAGGAGCAAGACACAGCCTCCACCCATCAGAACCAAACCAAAGTTCACCAAAGTTGCCTGTTTCACAGAGATGTTTACTTCATATTGTTATGACAGGAAGTGAAGAGCCATCAGCCTGATCTGGAAGTGCCCAGTAAATAATATTTTCCTCTAGTGAAAACTTATGTAGCAGAGAGCAAAAGCCATCAAAGCCCATCCTGCTGCCACTTGCAGTGAGATGAACAGACAGAGTTTGACTGACCCAAATACTGAACAGCACAGGGCTGAGTGCCACCTCTTCACACCCTGAACAAGGGAAAACAGCCACATCCCCAGAAAAGGCTGCTGTCAGATTTCCAGCAGCATTTCTCCCTGAATACATTACACTGATGAACTCGGAGATGAATCATAACAAGTGGCACTTCACATCAGTGGAGAGCTTTTTAGACCACTCAAGAACAAACAGCAACTGGCACAACCCAACATGAGAAAGCAATGTTAGAGAAAATGAAATAAATACCCAAAAATCATTAAATCCATAGAACAAAATATAAAACAATAGTTGTGAAATACTGAATAAATCCCTAGTTTAGATCTTTGCTCTCTCTCTAGGGTTTGGATACTCAGGGAGAGCTTATGGTCTGCTGCCAGTTAGATAGTAGTGCTGCACAGAGCAACAGCTCTTGGTTTTTGTCCCAACAACCTAGAATCCTCTTTCCAAAACCAACTATTCTGTAATATGAGCAGTGATCTCCAATGGCAACAGACTTATTTATTCCAGCTGGGTATCAGATCCTAAGTGCTAGAAATGTCTGAAGAGCCCTTCGAATGAGCAATGACTAGGAGACTTGCACAAATTTGAACTAATATCTAGTATCAGATATAGTGACAAGGATAGGTTCAGGATTAATACTGGGATGAGTTTGTTTTGGTTGTATTTCTTTTCTTTTTTGGAGGGGGAAAAGGGGGAGGCGTTTGATGCTTTTATTTGTTTGCTTTACAATTTCAAGATCCAGATTGGAGTGTCTATGTTCATAATTTTATGTCAGTGACCCAAAAATGTACATACATGCACAGTCTACCCTGCAGAGCAGAAAAGAAAAAAACATTCCAAACTCATCACTTCAAATAACTAATTCAATTTCTAATAATTATATAGATAAAACTAATCTGTTGCTCCTATCATTTCTTCCCTTCACTTCATCAATGTAACAAAAGTTGCCTTCTGAAAACCAAATGAGCCCCACTCTTCTCCTCAAAACTTATTGTTGGCAAGGGGGAGACTATGGTGATGTTCCCAAGGGTCTCAGGATGAGGGAAGAGATGAGAATCTTGACTCCATGTTTCAGAAGGCTGATTTATTAATATATTTTATGATATATATTATATTAAAAGAAAATGCTATATTAAAACTACACTAAAAGAAAGAGAAGGGATTTCATCTGAAGGCTAGCAAAAGAAGGAATGGAATGATAATAAAATCTTGTGACTGCTCACAGCCTCGACACAGGTGGCTGTCATTGGTCATCAAGTAAAAACAATTTCCCAGGCTGGGTAAACAATTCTCCAAATCACATTCCAAAGCAGCAAAACATGGGGAAGCTGAAGCTTCTCAGGAGAAAAGATCCTAATGAAAGGATTTTTCATAAAATATATCCGTAACAGGAGACTGCTGGTGTGCTGAGAGCAAAGCAGCACTGTCTCAGTCATCTTGCACTTCCTTGTCTGCACAAATCTGATCCCCCATGTAGAGTAGAAACAGGCAATCCCCCAGCTGGGGAATAATGTGCTCTGACTCCATGATTCAGGAGGCTGAACAATTGCTTTATTAAGCTAAGCTATATTACACTAATACTATATAAATTACATACTAAAGAGATACTATACTAAAGAACACTAAAGAAAAACTTGTGACTGAGACAGCCAGGACACAGCTTTGACCCAACTGGCCAAGGAATCAAAACAACCATCACCAAAATCCAATTAACAAATCACTTGAGTAAACAATCTCCATAACACATTCCACATGTGCAATTGTTTCCTCTTCTTTTCTGAGCTTCCCACTGCCTTCCCCAGGAATAATCCTTGGCAAAGAGTTGCACCTGCTGCTCTCTGTGAAGAAAGCTGTGGCCACACTCATGCACCACTTACACTGCTGGATATTTTGGCTGCAGCTGCCTTCCTCTTCTTCTTTGACATTTAACATAATTTTAATTCCTGAGCAAACATTCAGGCTGCATTTTATTAGGAGAGGAGTGAGCCAGCTGAGTGGCTACTGGGAAGAAGCACTGCTCCCATACCCTTCAGTCTCCTCCTTCCTTTAATTAACAAGTTTTAACATTAGATTCCTTCAAGAGCCAAAAACACCTGAGGAGCACAAAGAAAAGCTCAGCAAAGCAAACTGCAAATGGATACAGCTCAGCAAGGACCAAACTGCACCAATGCTGGCACAAGAGAGGAGCTGTGGGCAGGGGAGTAATCAACAAATTTATTCAGAGGACTGGGGAGGGAAATATTATTTCCTTGAACACACAATGTCAGTGACTTGATTTTGGGCATGACTATGCAAAAAGCTGCATCATGAGCAGTGAGCAAGGTTAGAAAGGAAGAGCTAACACTTTGTCTGCTGTATAGGATGTTGATGTATCTCCTCAAAAGAAAAACTTCTCTGGATCACTACAGAGCCTATCATTCACTTCTGTCTTTTATCTCATTTTACCTACTTACAAATTTTATTATCTGCATGGAAAATTTTCGGCACCCAAATCATGCCAAATCTGATTTCCTCAAACCTTAGTTAACAACAGCTTTTAATTATTTCTGCACCAACAGCTGCACATCAACATTTAATGGCTTATTTAATCATCACTCTACTTCCTCAGAATGTTTTGAGGGACTGTTCTAAGTCAGATTTATACATAGATACTTTATTGCAGCAAAGTTTGAAAACCTGTAGAAGAAACTCACAGTTTCTATCTGGTCAACATTCCCCAAATCCCTGGTCATTTTATAGAAAAATAAACAGAATAGTTCCTCACTGTAAATTAAGAACATAATGAAAACTATTCCCATTGCAACTGTGCTGAAATTTAGAGTGGATTTGATATGCTGGTACATTAAACATGGCAACTAATGAAATAAATATGAACAAATGTCAGGTTAGAACAGCCACAAAAATAGCTAGAATTAAAATCTTGAAAATCATTAGTAGAAAAATAAGTAATACAAATGCATGCTGTTATTAACCATTTTTTGTAATGAATCTATCAATATTATTAAGGGATTTTGTTCCAGTAATAACATTTCATAAAAATTGGAAAGCAAAAGTTGATGAGGACATTAGTTTTCTAATTTATGATTTTTTACTTGAATAAACACTAGTTTTAATTCTATCATTTTAGTTAAAACAAAGGCAGTGAAGAAAATGGATGATTTTTACAGAAAAGTAGAACTTTTGTGAATTTGCTAAAAGTTGTCTGTGATTAATTTGGTACAAAAACTTGGAGGGAAACCCAGACAGCAAGAAAAATATGAATTTTTTTCAAGTACAGAGAGCAAAGCAGAGGCATGTACCATTAAAACACTGAAATGGTAAAAGCTTTCTGATATGTCTGATTAAGGCATTCACCACAGAAGAAGGTGAAGTCTCCAAGCCCTTGAACATAATCAAGTGAAGAAGCAAACAAGTAGTAGAATTTGATATTTACAACTTCTCACACACCCTCACTTCCTACTTGGAGAATATTTGAAGAGTTCTGTTTTATAAATGCACACTTCAGAAAACTACTGCAACCATAGAAACTGAGCCCTCCTGTGCAAGCTATTTTATCTTTAACATTACAGTTTATAGAGAAAAGACAATTAGTATCAACACGGCAAACTTATTTCATAAAAACTATTCTTTGAATGAAGAGATTTGGTAATGATTCCATATTTAGGGTAAAAGCTTTTCCCATGGGAGTTATTTTAATATTTTCAGTGTTTTAGGGAGATGGAGGTTATTATTCTAACAAAATGTGAAACATCTTTCTTTCTTACTCTCAACTGTCCTCATCATGATGAAACTTGAACAGTGATTTAGGTTTGCTTTGCCACTAATGAAATCAAGAAGATAGTGTTTATAATCTTCCTTTGAACTCTTGATTAAAATACATACATAAATAGATAGAAATTTATATTTGTGACCATTTGATGGTTTTGATCTACAATCCTACACTTTGATCCCACTTTACTTTGAAGATGATTTAAAAAAGAAATTTCTAACATATGCTCCAGTACCATTATTTGCATAGGACACCCAGAACTACCACCAAAACAGAAGTCATTCTACCACAAAGGCAGACAATTATTTTAAATCAATTCACACTTTAACACAAAATTATAGCAATTGGTGTTTGTGGAGTTCCTTAGACTGCATTTTTTTTTTCATTTGGAATCCATCCCATCTGACAATTCATTGCTTTCCAAAATTATTTTAAGAGGTCAGCCAAGCAGCAATGGTGATACAGGAGCAATGCTTAAGTCTTGCTTAATGCAGGAGCAAATAGCTTAAGTCTTCCCAAATAGTTACTCAACACAGACATTTTCACATACCAAACACACACATCTATGTGTCTCTTCAGATCTTCTCCAGAGGCCAACTCCAAAGGAAAGATTACTCACATTCTTGTTTGCTCTTTCAAAAGGTGCAGTGCTCAATAAGCTGCATCTCTAAGAACTGCAACAAGTGTTTGTGAAAAGCCAACAAGCAAGCACGGCCTCCAACCACTGCAGCAAGCTTTCAAAAATGTGATGTACACATTAAATAGCTACTTCATGATTAAATGGACCTTGCTGCCACTGCTGTTGCTAAAACTAGATTTGTTATGTGAGCAGCATAAAGTTATTATGATTTTGTATTCATGAAAACAATTCTGCTTCAAAAAAAGAGTTGTTGACTTATTGTCCTTTGCCTCTAAATATTTATTCCCTACAATGAGAAAAAGTACACAGCAAGAAAGAAAAATAATCTAAATACCTGGTAATTGAATGAAAACATAAACCTGAAGTCAGATCACAAACTTGGTCTCAAATTCCCCCAGAGTTGGTAGGGTGGGGGAAAATTTGATTGCAAAAAAAAAAAAAAACAGTTTTACATGAGAGTCAATGATCCCTCAAGGCTTCCAAGACTCTGTTGCAGGGAAACAACAACACCCTCCCTGCCACGTGCTGAGCCTTTACTGTGTGTTCCTGAAACAGCCTCAAACAAGGACAAACACTGACTAATTAATGGCTTTCTTGACAGTTTCACTTTTGTAAGACTGCTTCCCTCATATTTTGCACAATGGCTTTGCTAGAAAAATTATATTGTTATAATATTATCTATGAGCTATAATATAATTTGATATACTAATATATTTACTTAGACTATTTTGCTCTTCTTTTTTACATCGCTATCTCCCTTCTATTTTCTCCAACAACAATAAGTTCTCAATTTACACACATAGACTATTTATCTCAGACATAGAATCTTTTTTCTGTTCTCCTCAAAAATAAAATGTGGAAAATCCTCCTCTGTATTACCCACTATACTAAGAGCAAAGAAGTAAAGGCAAAAGTGCAGCAAGCCTGTTTTCTCAGAGCATGTGCCTGAGCAGCCCTGAAGAGAGCAGCATCAGATCCCTTGCAGCCACTGAGACCCAGAAGGCAGTCAGGACTCAGTGTACAGCATCCCTGAGCACAGATCAGCTCAATCTTTTCCATTTCAGGCTATCCTCTGCTAGGAAACACGTAATTGGTGATGCCTTTTGCATTATTTCTGATGAGGTTCACATTTGCATTGTAAATAAATCAATTTGGCACTTGAGTTGTTCAGCTCTGAGTCAATGTACAGGGCTGAGAGGGCAGAAAAAACATAATAAATGGTGTCATGTCCAGACTTTATCACGAGGAGCTGAACTAAATAACTTATGAGTCCAGTCAGTTCTATTGAGTTATGAACTAGCTCTTCCTCCTAGAGTAAATTAAAATTCTTACAGCATACAAAAAGCCCAGTGAACACATTTTATTACTGTTGCAGGAAGTGCAGAAGTAATGAAGGTAGAGCTAAGGTAAATATATAACCCAACGCCTCTCTGGTGGATTGTTTGCCAAACCTTGTAATTTTATTCACTGGTATTTGAATGTTGCATTTTCTGCCTGTGTATTCAGAGGGCTCAGTAGAAAAACAGAAGCTGCTGGGACATGGCAAAATAGGAGCTGTGTGATGACAGAAAAACCTACTGTCAACAAGGAAAATGTCCTTAGAGCAATGACAATTTTCTGCTACATTTTCCAATAAGCAATCTCATCCCAATTTAGGTACAGGTATTTCACCTAGCATCTGGGAAAAGGGCAGAGAGCATAAGGTAAGAAAAACTATGTAAATGGCAAAATGATAAAGTTTAGATAAAATGGAAGCTGGCATTTTTTGTGTAATATATATTCATGATTTCATAAACATACACTCAACTATAGTAATATATATTTACAATAAACAGAGGAACATACACTTGAAATTATTACCAAAGAGCAAGGCCAAAATGCCCAAATGGGATAAGCATGATTGTGTGAAATAGGACTGTGAACTGAGAAAGGTGGCTGCATTATTCTCAAGTTATAAGAAGGTAACAGGCTAAACTTCATCCTTCTGGTTGCAAAGTTCTTAGTAATTTCAGCAGGTCTAGGATTCTGTATGAAGAAGACAACTTTTGCCATAATTGAAATACAGGGACTGAGTGATAGAGAGACAGAAAAAGCATAAACCTTATTACTTGTCCACTGTAAAAGCCCTGGCCCTTAAACAAAAAAAACCCCCAACACTCTTTTTTTTCCTGCAATGAGTAGATGAATCTACCACCATGCCATGAATGAATAACAAAATACATTCCAGTGACTAGTTAATAAATGTAAAAGTGAAAAATAGAATTGCTGGCTTGGATCCACAGAGGGGCAAGGCTACGAGTAATCCCATAAATTAAATCATCAACACAATAAGATCCTAGAACTCACTGGGCAGGATTTCTAGCCTTGCTTTTGAGGACAGCTCTTGAGAAGAACAAGATAGTGTAACTAATAGGACTCCAATACAGAAAGATCATGATGCCAATTCAAACTGAGCAGCACAAAACAAGTTAATTTGCAGATAACTTCAAAAATATCTGATCAAGAATGCATATTCACTAAAAATATAAACCAGCATGAAAAATCAACCTCTATTACATACCTGCAGTCCTAGTTAAAAGGATTTTTGCAATTGGAATAAACAAAAAATAAATAAACCCTGCATATAGAATAAAGCTCAAGCAAGCCTCAGTAGGAAATAATGTTACAGGTGCCATCTTACAGAAAGTGTTGGAATTTAAGGAATGGAAAGTCTTCTGGATTGAGGTAAATATGAATGCCTGTACAAGATGTGAGGACCAACCTAAAATGGAAATTAAGACAACTAAAGAAATTTGGAGGAGTGCCTCATGAAAAGCTTTCAAAGAGTAAAATATTCGAAGATGCACCAGAGGAAGCCAAGAAGGGGTGCAGAGGATAAACAAAGGTGTTCAAAGTAAACTTTAGGAGGCAAACACAAGCAAGCAGGAAAAAAGTTGGAAACCAGTTCATTCATCATAGAGCAATGTGTTCAGGGAAAAGAGCTCAAGCTACACATGCTCACCTCAGAAATGGGAGTCAAAGCTCAGGAGGGAGACCTAAAAGTCACCCTTGCCAAATTACTCTCTCCAGACAAACCACCTGAATGTGCAGAACAGGCCAAAACGAAGAGAGACTTTGAGCATTATGAGAAATTCTGTGAAGAACAAGGCAAAGGGATCCATGCCTCCACACATTTTATAGTGAGATCTACACTGGTCAAAGGCAGCTCAGAAGGATGTAGCAGAGCTGGGAAAAGTAAGGAGAAAAGAAGAAGTAATTATAATATTCAAAGGGTTGGAGCAGCTTCCTAAAGAGAAGAGAGTGAAAAGGTTGGAAAGAAGTCCCAAAGGAAAGATTTACCAAATCAGGCAAGAAACTTGCAGAACTACATTTCCTCATCTCCTTGCAACACCACAACTGGGAGGTATTTTGTGAAACTGAAAGGGGATTTTAAAAAGATAAAGAAAGTATTTCTTCCCATAGTGGATCCTCAAGTTCTGGGATTTGTTGTTATATGAAGTTGTAGAGGAAGACACTATCAGACAGTTTGGAAAGGAATTAGACAAATTCATAGGCACCAAAGATTAAATCGTGGCTCAAAGGACCAGAAGGATATAAATGAATAATAAAAAGCAGCTTCAAGCACTGAGGAAGAAACTGCAGACAGTCTGTAGTCTTTCATGCTTCATCCAAAGTTGTTTCTCTTTTTGTCATTGGGAAACAGGCAAAAAAATCTCTGCCACAGAAGTGAACGTGTTTAGAGAAGCATACTTTATAAACAAATTTAACTTTAATTCTCCCTGCATTTTAATGAAAAGAAGAGAAGATTCTGCAAGCCAATTAAGGAATTGGAGCACATACTCTGACACAGTCTCATTTTACTCTGGGCATTTTTGGTATCATCAACACAGCTGCATCAGTTGTGACACCAGACAGAACGAAGTTTGGGATTTGTGGTGGATGTTTCAGAGCAAGGCTCTGCTGGCTTTGACCCCTCCCTCTTCAGTGGTGGGCAGAGAAAGTGCAGCCTTAGAGGGATCCAACATCCCTCTGCTGCATGCTTGCAGAGCCCTCATCAAACCAAAAAGTGAGAAGGCATCCCTTCACAGAGAGGGAATGACCCACCAATTATCAGAATAGCTACACATGAAAGACTTCATTTAAAAAATCCCAAACCCACACACACCAAAAATACATACCAAGCCATGGACAAGGACTTCTTTGTCAGCTCTTACTCTCTACAGACTGCAAGACTCCATGAGGCTCACAGTGTTTGACTCAGCATGATCTCAAAAGGGTTTCACAAAGGTAGAAATTCAGGTGCCCTGACAGTCACACACTTCTCACAACTGGAACAAGACAGGTAAGATCTCAATTTTGGCAAGAGGCAAGCACTGCCTAGATCTTGCTTTTATAACTGGTCTGAGGAAGGAAATCTGTAAATGAAGTCCAAGAATAAGCCCTTAATGCAAACATACTTCAGATTTTTCATCAGTCTAAGGTCTTGCTTATTTCACACATTCAGAAAGAGGATTCCTTCCCAAAACCAGCTAGCTACCTTGGGAAGTAGCCTACAATCATGTTGTCTGCTCTCTGGGGAAAAATACTGCTGTGCTTTCAATGTCACACTAACCTAGGAATGAAAAGCCTACTCCCTACTAATTATTTAGGTCACCCCTTTCTGGCTTTGGAATTTTTCATGGACCTACTCATGGAGAGCCTTCGCCTCACTCCTGTGAGCTCATACTCATTTATGTGAACCATGCCTGTATCAATCATTTCAGGCTTTCCTAAGAGTTGGACTAAAGGAAGCTGAGATATTCCTCAAAAAGAACCAGATGTAGCACCCACAAGAAAAAGAAATAATTATCACAGTAAGGAAGAATGTCAATTCAATCAGTTTCTATTCAGGCATTGCTCAGAAAAAATTCAGTCTTAGCAAGACAACTCCAGGAAATGCTGAGGAATAAGAGATTATACTCTCATAAGACACTTTTCTGTTCTCAGGTGACCCATTACTCATTCCTCCCAAATAAAGATTTCCTACTTAACTATTTTGAAAAGATCCAACCAGGAATTTCTTCTTTGCTTTCATCTTGATAGCTTTTTGTGTACACTAGCACCACAAATTCAGACCCGGCTTAAAATGGATGTTACTTCATTTCCTCTCACCAATTCCCAGTTGACACCAGATTTTTTCATTTTTTCCTTATAGCCACAATTAGGACAAAGGATCAAAAATGTCCCAAGGAGCTGTTCTTCAAGCACTACACAGCTATCACCACCATATATTGCATTATCAATAAAAGAGGCCAGCAATAACTGCTATTTCTAAAGGAGAACCAAACAAACAAGCTCTCTTTATAGGACAGCCAGCAGCAAGATGACTTTTCTAATAGGTAACAAATTGCCACTCTGATTGGAGCCAGCTGCCTAGCAAAAAATTGGAATCATGCATTGATATTTTGGAGCACTTGCTTTTGTAAAACATTGTCTGGGTGCAGCACTATTTATATGCAGCCCTTCTGCATGCTGTATTCCAGATGAAGTGACAGCCACCATCTTCAAGCAGCTGCAAATTCATCTCTGCCACTGATTCATATAGATCAGGGTATTTTTTTTTTTCCTGAATTCATTTTAGTTTAATTAGGACAGAGAAAAAGCACAGTCCAGAATAAACAGGTATACTAGCCTACCATTCTACATGGCAGTCTTCAGGAAAACTCATTCAGCTCTTATATTTTCTGCTATTCTATTTCAACTGCCTTGTACCAAATTTGCCATGGCAGAAAACTTTACCCTTTTTGAGCTCTCCCACCTTGAGGTTCATACAGCCTGATAAGGGGACCCAGGGTGGGGGAAGGAAAGCAGAGCAGAAGGGGCACATAGTCACTATCCAGCAAGCTGGAAGGCTCCTTTCCCAGGTTTGCTATTCCTTACCCCAGTTACATCTCTTCCCTGTAGATGCCTAAAGAGTTTTCAAGCTTGAAAGGACAGGAGCACAATGAGCCCAGTTTGACTGACTCTCCTCACGCCCCTACACAAATGCAGATTCCTGTCTCCATTATCAGCACTAGATTGGGAAGTGCACAGCTTCCTTCCTGCCTGGAGCTCTTCCATCCATTCCTGCCACCAGGAGATAATGGTTTTGCTCCATGCCTACACAGTCTGATAGAGACACCCCATCCTGCAGCAGCCTCTGATCCAGCAGGCAAGAACATCTCCATCTGGCAGCAACTACAGCTTCTGCTTTTCACAAGGGAGGCCAAAACCAAAAGCAATACACAGATAACTTTTTCTCTCAAGCACTTTCTTGTCACAGCACATGTCACAGTCCAGACAGCCACGAGACACAGAGTACCATCATACAATTTCAGAAAACTTCAACCCACACAGAGTAACACCATATCACTTCAGAAAGCTTCAAGATTTTGCCCTTCGTGTCCTTCAGCCCAGAGTTTTATCCCCTCACATTGATGCAGTGCACCTGTGTGCCCTCTGTTCCCTGTGGTGGTTGGTCAGTGCCCCTGGGCACTCCGTGGCTCAGTGCTGCT